>JAIPRM010001491.1:0-14954 GCA_025469315.1 Stegophylla sp. TES_Ste_2020
AGTCAGTAGTTATTACTCCTAATATAATGTAGATATTGAAGTTCCGTTTTTTTTTAACATAATATGTGACTAATATATAGCCCATATTTTACCATGGTCAAAAAAAAAAAAAAATCCAAAATTCAAAACCGTCAAAAAAATTTTTGAAGAATTTCGAAAACAGCCTCTTTTTAGAATTACTTATAAGTTACTCAGGGAAAAAAAAATAATTTTGAAATCGGTTGAATTTTGAATGAATGAGAGCATTTTATTTTTCAAAAAACACAGCAAATTGTAAAATTGTATGATTTTTAAACTTTTAAATAGATAACTAATAATTTGATATTAGGTAATGAAGTACACACAACTCATTATTATTTTTTGTAATAATTTTGTTTATTTTTATAAATGTTCAAAATGCCCCCCCCTCCCATTGACTGCTACACGCAACTCAATTTTATACAACCGTGATCTTTGTATTATGAAATCATCCATGTAATTTGCTGTATTTTTTAAAAAAAAAATGCTCTCAAGATTTTGGCGCAAGAAAATTTTTGGAAATGTGAAAAGAAAATTTTGGACATTTTTCTAACATTTTTTTATATACTATTAACTTTCTTCGTTCAGAATCGTTTTATTGAAGAAATGATTTATCGTTTCTTTAAAATTCAATACACTCGTCAAGAGAATCCCACCCGTCGTATGCGAAGAACACCCCGACGAGCGAAGTACACAGTTTTTTTTTTCTTTTTAAATCGCATTTAAACCACAATTTCCAGGCTTTTTGATTGATTTCATCTCGGGTCCGGTGAACGCCGGATTCACGTCCGCCGTCGCCATACTCATCGTCGCGTCGCAGGTCAAAGACATTATAGGCGTGCAAGCCGTCGGAACCACTCTGACCGAGATGGTAGTGTCCATATCCGAAGACATACACAACTTTAGAATGGGCGACACGATACTCGGATCGATTTGTCTCGTCATCATTCTCTTGCTGAGGGTATGTGAAAAATAATAAAAACTGTATACCATACCAGTGCAGTGGTGTACCGAGGGAGGAAAAATGGAGTTTTTACTACCCCGTCACAAAAAAAAAAATAAAAAGGCCATATACAATTTGAGTTCATAATTTCAAACGCGAATTTTGGCAACCTAACCTAACCTTAACCGTATTCATCGTGAATTTCATTATAATCTTACGAGTAAAGTTGGTCAATAATCCAATCGTGACATAATGTGAGTTGATTGTGTGACTTCTTTTCCGTTGTCTTTAATTGGGGTTTTTCTTTTTTTTTTTGAAAATAAAAACCCATAAATTAAATAAAAAATAATTAGAATAATAAAATTACACGGATTCGATTTAACGCAAAAATATTACTGTGCTAGTATTAATTAACGGTTTTTATTTCAGTTTCATTAATTAACAGTAAAATTAAGCGATTTCAGTACTCAATATGTTGGTAGGTTTCAACTCTCGAAAATATTTGTATGAAATAAAATCTTCTTTTAAATGATCTTGTAGTTTATCAAAAGTAATAATTCGTGTTAAATATAATAAAATATTTGTCGTTTAAAGTCCAAAAGATTCACGAATTTCAATTTACAGTATATTTTATCTAATTACTTTGAAAGAGAAGAAGAATTTGAAAAAAATAAAGCTTGACACGGATTTAGAGAGAGGCTTAAAGCCTAAATTATTTATTTTTTCGATAATTTATTGAATAGGAGTAAATCGACATGGATCGTGGAAACCAAGAAAAACTCAAATGTTGATTACAATTAATTGAATTAATCCATTTAAGTTTGCCCCGATGGTGTTTAAATACTATTTTTTTTTCTTATGTATCTCCTCCTCCTCCATTTACTCCATGAAGCAATCTCGTGTAGGTACTCCCCCACTGATCGTCAGGTATAAATTGCGTTCATAGGGAACTAATGTTGTGAGCACTTGCAAGGGCATACCCAAGGAGGTGGCTACCGGGCTAAAGCCTCCCCCCCCAAAAAATGTTTTCAACAAATATTTTTTTTTAGCATATTATCTAGATCAATATAACCTACTTTTAATTTTCAAATCGAAAAATGAAAATTTTTTCTTAGTTCTGTTAGAACAATAATATTGTCTAAATCAAAATTAACTATTGAAATCGAAGTTCGGCTTTGATGCTGTGATATGTGGTTCTTATAGTGTACGCGTAGAGAATTAATTGAAATAAAATAAACAATATAAAGATTAATATTAAAAATACTAAAAATTATTAATTTTAGGTTATAACTGAGTTCTATATATTACCTATTTCCATTAGAAAATATTAAAAATTAATTATGTGTGTTGCGAGTTTAATTTTAAGTTGTAATGACAATCATTCATTAAATTTATTTTTAAGCCGCCATAATTTTGATACTTATTATTTTTTTTTAATCATTTTATTTTAAATTATATACCTAGTCGATTAAATTTTATATTACAAAACTATAACCGTCTACTGTATATATTGACAAAATTTAAACACAAATTAGGACACAGAGGTGTTTTGATTAATGGCATACTATAATTATTCCATTCCATTCCAATCTACCAATTATTGTCAAAATTCTCCTATTATTAGAGTTATGGAATTTGTTAATATATTTCATATTGATTTATTTTCATGTACATCGACTGATATTTTCAATGCATACTTAAATAATTTAATAAAATAGTACGTAAGAATTTTATAGATTAGATATGTTGTATATATTTATATTATTAATTGTGATTTGTATAAAACCTAATATTAGCATTTATCTAAAATATGTTTCCTATAAAATATGTATGTTAACCACTAAGTTTACCTTGGCAATGTACAATACTGACCATCTTATAAATTTTTATTATTGGGCATTAGCCCGTCTAAAATAAATAAATAAATAAATAAATAAATAAATAATCAATGATAACACGATCAGTGTCGGAGAATTAATGTACACTATGATACACAATCAGTGTTGAAGATATGTACATGATAACACACAATCATTGATAAAACTATTAGGTAGGCGGGGGGCTGTGTTTGAACATACTAAAACACAATGCTATTGACATTAATAGCAACATTAAACGAATTATTAATAAAGAAAAACAAATTATTCTGATAACTTACTGGTCCATGCAATGATGCTGTCCAATTATTAACTAAAAATGTATAACACAAAATGTTAAAAAATATAGTTTACGCCAAAATATTTGTATTATAACTTTGTATAAATACAAATAGTACTAAATAACGAAGGCTTCTTGGGATTTTTTCTATTTCATTTGTCACCCATATTTCCCAACTATATTGAACTAAATTAATAAAATGTGTAAATAGAATATTTTTTCTGAACTGCACTAATTATATTCTTCGATTGGATAGTTTTATTCTTCTCATGAAATCCTCATATAGATTTTAATTTATTTATTTCTATTTAAAACAAATGAAAAGGTACAAAAACAAATGTGTTTTGAAATCAGTTGTTGATGTCAAAACCTGGCCATGACTACAGCTGAGAAATTAGTCATTTATTTGGTTCTAAAAAATGAGTGGCACATTTTAAAAAAACTAAGAAAAACATTATAAATATGATTTTCTAGAAAAACTCAAAAAATTGTCACTCAATAAACTTCAAGGCGTAGACTTTTTAAAATAACAAAACTGAAAAACGTATAAATAATGGTGATTATTTTGAATTAAGTTCAACTTTTAAATGACTAAAATGGCTTATGAATTTTTGGTATACACCTATATTGCAGGGTTACCTATTATGGTGTGTTATTATCCTAGGTATACATTTTTTAGATGCTAAGTGAAGCAATGAAATTAATGGCTTTACAAATGTTATTTATTTTCTTTTTTTCTTTTTCTGAGAACTATTTTTTGCATGTAAATACTTGTCAAAAAGTTACGGTCAGAAACCTTATAGATCCGCAATCACGTGAAATGTACTTTAAAGTGATTATTTTTTAATTCCTTAATACTTTGTTCAAAAACGCGGGAAATCTGTCGAAATATTGATAAAAATCGTCAAAACATGCTATTACCGGAATATTCATTTGATTGAAAATTGTTTGATGACTTTTAAAATAATGTGGTTAGAAACATGAAACTTTCACTGACTACTAAATAATTTTAGACATTTTTCTAAAAATTTTTATCTCATTTATTTTTTATATTATTAACTTCCATCGTTCAGAATCGTTTTTTGAAGAAATGATTTATCGTTTCTTTAAAATTCAATACACCCTTCAAGAAAATCCCACCCATCGTTCGAAGTATGTCCGGCTTTTTTATTTATATTATTTATTAATTGTGTACTACATGTATAATAAATGTTTTAATAAACTAATCACTGAAATTAATCTTAGTAAATATTCGATAACAAGAAAAACGAACAGTTACAAGAAGAATAATAGTCGTCATTTTCAATTCACTCACCAAGAGTATCTGACCTGAGGAGCGAAGAATATCTGTGGTGAGAAGTATGTCCGACTTTCTTGTCTATACTTTATTTTACTATACTTTACTTTACTTAACTTAAATTTTTTTCACATTTCTAAAAGTTTCATGCGCCAAAATCTTTCTCGTATTATTGTCTATGTATAAATTTTCATTAAGTTCGGATCAAAAAATGATGGTTTCAAAGCCTCTTTTTGTCAAATTTTAAGCAGTTCTTAAAAAAAAAATATATATATAGAAGAATTGAAATTTGAAAAAATGACCTCTTTAAAGTACCAGCTAGTAGCAAATTCGGTGTGACCGCAAACATTTACCTCGTTGATATTTTAACCCCCCTCCGGTAAAATTTCACAATTTATATTTTACCTCCATGTAACGGGTGATTATTACCCACCATGAAATTGTACCTTCCTGTATAAATTGCCCAATGTAGAGGCCGATCAATACCTCCTGTGAAATGAATACCATGACAGGGGGGGGGGTTAAAATCTTTCGACAAATATATTATATTCTATATTAATTTATTTATTGTTATTTTACATAGAAAAATTAAATAAAATAATATTTATAAATTATAAATTATGATATAAATACGTATATAATACTGTCAAGTGTAAGGTCAGTGGACTTCCTCTGTTAACTATTTTGTAAAAATGCATTCCTAATTCTAATTATTTTAAGCAATATATGGAAGTCGAAGAAGGGGGATACATTTGGAATTAGCATAGCATATTTATTTTTAAAATAATAAATAAAATTCGCTTGGAATACGACTAATAGGTAGACGGTAAATCGGTGATAACCAGGGCTCGGAAGTTCCAGCAAATGCATATTTTTCTTGGTTCGTCCTAGAACATGCAAATGTAAGATACAAATATGTTTCACTCTTCTCTGATATCATACACGAAATTTTATTATTTTATTGCTATTTTTTTCATATTTACAGTTTTTACTGCTATTTTGCTAATTTAAGGTTTTTAGTGCTATTTTTGGGTATATTTTCACATAAATACTTATAAAAGGAGCTATTTTGCTAATTTGGAGTTATAAATGCTGTTACAATATGTCGTAACAATATGTGATTGAAAAACTAAATTACCTATAATTAGGTTAACAGCCGCCAACGACTATGTGAACGAAAACAAATTGTTTAATTTTAAGATAGCATACATCCGAAATAACGGCCTTAGAACTTTGTCGATTAAATCAGACAATTCCCCGTTCATTTCCAATAAAAATTGAATTCTTCACATTAAAAAAAAAATATGTAAAATTAAATATATCTTAAATTGAATGTTAAAAAAATTGTTGAAAATTTTATTTTGCATATTTTCCAAAATTTAGTGTTATTTATAGCGCTAAAATTTAATTTTTTTTGTGCTATAACTTCCGAGCCCTGGTGATAACATATTAAAATGTCCCCACTTTGGTTTTTTGGTTTTGCTAAAACTTCTGCGATACTAACAATAAGAACACTGTATTAACGGGTTTCAATTTGGTTTAAAGTCATTTAAGAGGTACGTCTGGCAAGTTTTCCCAAAAGTTATTTTAGGAAAAGCATAAGAGATTTAAAAAAAATAAAAAAACCGAAAAAATATTTGTGTTTATTTGATGGGCGTACTTCTTAAAGAACCTTAAGGTAAATTATATCCCGTTAATACGGTCTTCTTATCAATAATATTGCAGGAGTTATAGCAAAACCAAAAAAACGAATGGGAGGGGAATTTTTAGTATACACCATTGTACCCCTCTACTTATTAATCTTATCCCGAGCGCTTTGCGGCTAAAACTAAATATGCTATGCCAATTCAAAAAATTCCCCTTTTGGTTTATTTTGGTTTTGCTGTAACCGATGCACTATTAAAGACTGACCGTTACCGTTACACCGCGGTAAAATATACATAGTGGAATTTCACCGTGGGGGGTGAAATTCACTTGTGAAATTTTACCTATAGTATATTTCAACAGAGGTTCAAATATCACTATCAAAGTTTTAGTGGTAAAATATCACTGAGGTAAATTTTCGCGGTTACACCAATTTCAAAACGTTTCTGATCGAAACTTTTAGTATACCTATACGAAAAAGTGTTTACAAAAAAAAAATAATAAATAATAAACATTATAAAAAAAACACTTATTTCTTCAAGTTGTTCACAATCCAAAATTTTTAAATTTTTTTTACAATATCACATATCAGTTACTTATTCATTATCTTGTGAGAGAGGCCCTTTTTTCAATATTTAAAAATTCAATTAGGTATATCACTCAAATTATATGTCTTTAATTTAGAATTTTTTTTAGTTTAACACTCAGATCTAAGTGTTAAATTTTCTGTATATATTTCTAAAAACTTTAACTGAAAACTGATATGTTAAATTTATTTTCCATATTTCTTTCAAAACATAACCAAAATCAAAATTCTTAGATTCTGAACGAAATGAAGAAGCTAGTGTTTTTACAATGATGTTTATTTTTCATTTTTTTTATTTATACATTTTTTCATATATATATATATATATATATATATATATACGTAGATCTACTTGTCCACAAGTTTCGATCAGTAATTTTTTAAAACCGGATTTGCCTCTAGTTAGTACTTTAAGGATGTCATTTTTTGAATTTCTCAATTCTTCAATTTTTTTTTTTTTTTAAAAAAACTACCCAAAATTTGACAAAAGCGACATTTTATAATACAAGTAAACCATCATTTTATAATTCTAACTTTATGAAAATGTAAACATAGATAGAAAATAATATAAGAAACATTTTGGGACAAGAAAATTTTGAAAATGTAAAAAAAAAAAATCTTAAACATTTTTCTAACATTTTTTTTCTTATTTATTTTTTTTACCTTTATATATTAGATAAAAAAAAGTAAAGTAAAGAAAAGTAAAGTAAAGTATAGACAAGAAAGCCGGACATACTTTGCACCACGAATATTCTTCGCTCTTCAGGTCAGATACTTTTGGTGAGTGTGTTGAAAATAACGACAATTATTGTTTTTTTATAATATTAACTTTATTCGTTCAGAATCTTCGTATCGAAGAAATGATTTATCGTTTCTTTAAATTTATACACACCTTGCAAGAGTATCTGACCCAAAGATCGAAGAATATCCGTGGTGCGAAGTATGTCCGACTTTCTTGTCTATACTTTACTTTAGTTTTTTTCCTATGGTATTATAATGTGGTGGCCGGAGGTGAGTGGGTGCTTATAAATTTCATATAAATATATTATGTGTGACTATTAATTACATTATTAAAATAATTTTATACAAGCCATATTTCTATCTTACATGTAGCTCAGTAGTAGCTGCCTAACAATAATTTAATTAAAATAAATAATTATCGTCCACCGGCCAGCCGTCTAATTAACGGCACAATAAAATTATGCAACGCCAGCACGCGACTTAGCGATGATAAGCCGTGCGCTTCTATGCTCCTTCCCATTCCAATTGAATAAATGCAACTTTCAATTAAAAAAAATGTTTTTCAGCGTGACAATAGTTGTTGTTATTCGGCCGTCATGGATATAAAATAAATCGAGTTCAAATTTAAGTAGAGAATTAATATTCACGTTTATTTAAAACAAATTAAAATATTTTTTTCACATAAATTCAATTTTTTCTTATTAGTATTACCATTATTACTTTAATATTATAATATGTAAATTGTATTATTGCGTACTATTGTACTATTGTCATTTTTATTGTGTGTATGTGTGTGTGTGTGTGTGTGTGTGTGTGTGTTCTACATGTAAATTTATAGGTATTGGTTGCAGCAGACCAGATGAACACCATATCTTCAGTAACTGTGAATTTTACATTATTTATTATATTTATTTACATTAATTAAGAAATTAGTTTATTACTGTTGTGGTCATCAGGCACAATTAATAGTTTTCATGTGCATGTTGTCAACAGACTCATGAAATTTAGTTAAATTAAAGGGGAAATTATTCTAGTCAACAAACTTTTTTTTTTTAAATCTAAATGACACCTCAATTGATTATACATTTATAATCCACAAAACATACAATTATTTTGAATTGGACAATGTTATAAATTAATAGAAACAAAACAACAGACAAATTATCTTATTTGATTTAAAAATTATTTACTTACTATCATCTTCTTTTACTAGATTTACACTGAATGGTAAGGTTGGATCTTTTTGGATATCTTTAAGCTCCTTAAAATAAAATAATTTGGTGAGATGATTTTAAAATATTATTAGCTCGTTCATTAAAACTCGCACTAGCAAATTAAACATTTAAAAAGAAAATTAGGATTTTGATGTATGGACACTAATGAAGAACACTTTAAAAATATGAAGTAGAGTTTGTAATGGTATAGAATTTATAAAACATACTTAAACGGCCCTTATTTCAAGGTAAACACATAAAATGCGATAAGCAAAGGACATGAAGACCCGCAATATGACACGCGACTGATCAACCTCGTATATCCATACCCATAGCTTTGATTACCATCTGACGCACTGCATACGCGAGCTTAGACGCAGAGGGAACAACCATCAGTATGCACGGATTTTATCCAAGTTAGAACTTGAAGAGTAAACAGACAATTGAAAAGCAAATGAAGTGCGTATGGTGAACGCACAGGATTGTGTGAATATGAAGCGGTTGATGATACGATTGACCAAAATAACGAACAACCATTAAGAAGACACTGTTAAATCATGAAAAACGAATATATATCGGGGAACTTTCACCACCGAGTCACAAAATATAAAGAATATGAAAGACACAAAATATACAGTAAATGGTGCTTTAATATACAGCGTAAGCTATCAATTTTCTCCTCCACAGATGAAGTGTGGAACATAGTAACATAACATCAACCACAGATCAAAGAAAATAGACGTTATCAGCGACAAGGCGATTGAAAAATCGTGGTAGTAAATCCATCACTCAGTTATACTATATCTTAAACGTTTGCATCAGATATAAATACTACCCATCTAACTGTGAACATAAAGAAATAATAATGATTCAAAAACCAAAGAAGGAATAACTCTATTAACCATAGACAAATTTTCTTATTAAATTTTTTATCGAAAATCTCTAAGCGCCTACTATTTAATCGAATTCAATTCCAACGCTTTTAAGCTAATTCGTCTTGAACAACACTGACTCTGAGTCAAATTCAATATAAATTAGCAACTCCTTACCACCGTTGGCCATATTATTACAAAACTTAACAAGATAATTAAGTCAGTATCTGCCCCGCTAGAAGTCGAAATGGCATCCCCTAAGATCTGGCACCACGGATTAGTATTCAAATTAATCGATATCCAACTACCAAATCAATTAATCAACATTATTAAATTCATTCTCTCAAATAGAAATTCACGCCAAAATATCAATCCAACATTCAAGCACCAGAATCATACAATCCGGTGTACCCCAAGGGCCAAGTTTCATGTTTGTCACCTCAAATTTTCTCCTAACACATCAACGAAATAATTTGTTATCAAGGGTACAAAACTGCACTCTTTGAAAATGACATCCTAATTGTCACAACAAGAAAAATTGTAAAACATTAAATGCATAGGTCACATGACTACAAAAAAAAATGTATTGACGCTCTAGTTCAATGTGTTCATTCTATTTTCATATAAAACTTCTGTTACCTTTTCCACCAAAAATTCTAATGTTACTATCAAAAAAGACAAAATCAAAAATAAAGAAATAAATTTGTTATATTTTATCAATTGCCTAAAAATAACTAGTCAACCTCTTATCCAAATGTTACATGTACAAAACTTTCATCAGTTACCTTGCAACATAAAATGAATCATCGATATGAGCATCTAATTTGTACCAGGACAACTGTAATAAATTAGAGAGACTCCATATTATTACTCTTAGAATCGTAAGATGTATTTCATGGTATGTCTACCAGGGACTGGAACCAAACCTAAAAGAACCGGTTCTGGAACCGGAACCTTTAAAAGATTAGGAACCGGAACCGGAACCTTTATTTAATTTAATCAATTACCGAAACCGAACTGGAATTATTAAATTATTTAGGTTCTTTTAGGTTCCGAAATAAAATGATATTATTTATTATGAGATATTTGGATCTGATTTTTCTAATATTTTTAATAGTTTTCTGATATTTCTCATAATATTTATAGAGTTGTTTAAAATTATAAATGTATTATCATTATAAATTTAAAATTATACTTCTCAAGTATTGATTACATACGAGACAGTCATTATAATATTATTTGGGGAATTATGTATTTCCCAGTATACCTACACATGAATAGAATTATTATGGGAAACATTTTTATATTTAGAAATGATCACAGATATAATATTATATCTATTGTTTTGTGTTTGTGCAAATGACCTTGTTGGTTTCTGTCATGAATATTGATCCTATATATTTAGCCATGCTAGTATGTATGTATAACCGAGGTTTCTATGGACTACTACAGACTCCAGTCTTTGAAAGTATAAATAAATCGATGATAAAGATGCAGTCTACACTACAAATCATAGTAGGTGAGAATACAAACACATTATTTGTATACTATAATTTGTGTACTAGTGTGTGTGATAGTGTTAAACAAAAACAAGTTGTCAGATAAGTCTGGGTGGTGTTTTTCATTTTTTGGCAAAATTTTTACCGATTACCGTTAGTAAGAACCAGTATCAATAACCAGAACCGGTACCGAAATAATCAAGAACCGATACCTTTATTTTTTTTTTGACCAAAGAACCGGAACCGAACCGGAACATTTTCTGAGTACTGGTACCGGAACCGGCACCGATAAGTTCATAAGGTTCCAGTCCCTGATGTCTACAACCATTCCATTCGAAATTTATCAAAAGTCCCTTCGGCGAAAGAGTGAATCTTAACAGAAATCAACAGAGTAAAATAATTAATGAGAATAATAAATTCTCCATTCTAACACATCAAAGATGTATTTATACCAATCAAACTATCTCAATACGTCACAAAAAATATCCGTTCCTGTTCTAATCTCGTTCAAAACTCATTTATTTGTGTTTGAAGACTTACCTACACAAAGTAAAGTACCACCGAGTTAATCACAGTTCATCGAAGTAGACACATGTTTGCCGAACATCTACACTTGAACGCAGAAATCCGTCAGTTTTTTGCGTAGACTTCAATGCACAAGAAGCAAAGCCCGACACAAAGCCGACTATCATCGCTTCCCTTCTTTCATTACTTCCACTAAAGAGAGGAACATCACCGGTCCTTTTTAGGGCCAACACCAGATGGCCTTTTCAAGCCCGGGAAAGTTTCTATCGGTGTGTGGTATAAGTTTATCGTTACAATTAGGGACCAACAAGCGTAAGTGTTATAGTGGTAGAGCTCGATAATAAGCAATAACCATCTGCTCAACGACTGATGAGATCTTAACTCTTCTTTTCAGGCCTTTTTTGCAATCCTGGCTTGGATGGTCAACCTGGGAGTAAATCACTCACCCACAAACAACGGTCAAAATCAAGAGGTAAAATTGTTTGTCGGCTAATAACCACCGGGCTCGTGATCACAAGAGGAAACTAAAGTGACGTTCGCAAGTAAGGTGGAAAACGTGAACTTACACCACCATTGTTCTTCTGTGGAAACAATGGCTTCCAATAAAACCTAAAACCTTCGAATCACTGCTACCATCCAAGACTTTTGCTAGTTCACACACCGAATTATACTCTTCTGAACTCCTATGTCAGAGATTTGGTCATAGGTTATTATCCATTAAGTATTTAATAAATATGTTTGCGTCTAAGTCATCCAAAATAAAGACTTTTAATATAGTCGTTTAATTTATGATAATATGTCATTTGCAATCGCTAAACGATTACCTTCTATACAATAAGACCCAATAACAATATAAATAAGGGTTAAAGAAATCTGATTACCTGTAAAATTCGACGTGCATTTGAGGCAGCAGGTTTCACAGAAATACTAGAATTTCGATTTATAGGACGGACTGGTTGTAGAGAGGTAGAAGTAGGCGCAGTACAAGGTTCCAGGATTGTGATGAATATTGCCATGCATTGTACCCAGGCAAAAAAATTAAAATTGACGTAACCATTCATCGTTACGTGTCCCAAAGTAATAATTAGGTATAGAAACGTAACTGAAACAAAAAAAAATTAAATGTTATAGTCCACTAAACATATTTTCGTACACGGTAGCAATATGAATACAAAGCATAGTTGATTCAATAATTGTTTTCGTCTTGGTTTGCGTCTGTGAACATAAACTACGCCAAAATACCGGTTAGAACAAAAGGCAATAAAAAGTTCTGATGTAACCTCCACTAGGTTTATTAGATTCTGAACGAAACGATGATGCTTATGTTTTTTCAATGATGTTTATTTTTTTTTCTTCTTTCTGAGAACACTTTTACGTATAGAAAGACTCGTCTGGGTATTAACTTCCTTCGTTCAGAATCGTTTAATGATTTATCGTTTCTTTAAAATTCAATACACCCGTCAAGAGAATCCCACTCGACGTGCGAAGAACACCCCGACGAGCAAAGTACACACTTTTTTTTACTTATTATGGTTACATGATGTATACTCTGCTAGTGTTTAGGCTTTTCCGAATTGTGTCATATCTAGCCATGTCAATTAACTTTGGTTTCATTACATTATCTTAAAAGAGTATTATTCTTAATGATCATAATATTATACTTTAAAGACTTATAATTTAACGAACAATATCCTTCCGTAGTTTTCTTCTATATATGCTTTTTAGAGCTTACATCGTATTTATTTTTTCAGTGAATCGTGCTCGATATAAAATTGTCTATTGGCTGAAAAGGAAATTCATTTTCAACATTTATTCGGATCTAGTGGAAAAAAGTGGAGAGACCATAATAAAAATTAATTACGAAAAATTGTGTACTTCGCTTGTTGGGGTGTTCTTCGCACGTCGGGTTGTATACTCTTGAAGGGTGTATTGAATTTTAAAGAAAATATAAACCGTTTCTTCGATAAAACGTTTTTGAACGAAGGAAGTTAATAATATAAGAAAAAAAAATGCAAAAAAATTCGGAGTGATGTGTTGGAATCGAATGCAAAACCGACCAAGAGTATCTGACACAAAGAGCGATATATATCCGTGGTGTGAAGTATATCCGATTTTCTTGCCTTTACTTTACTTTCTATTTAAAATTATGTTGAAAACAAAATAAAATTTAATTAATATGCAGTTTATGTCAGATTTTTATGTTTTTTTTTTGTGGGAGGGGGGATATTTTTCTATACACCAAAAAAAATTTTAAGAACATAGAAAACAAGAATATAGGTAACAACAATAACCGTGGTAAAATTTTTCGGAATTTGCATTATTTCAAAGGGTTGAACCTTTTCGCTTGATTTTTGACCATTATTGGGCCCATTGAGGCCATAGTATTCATTGTTCCCATGGTAATGTGGTAATTATGGTAACTATCATTACGTGTTAATCATGATAACTTAGTAATAATTGTTAAGTGGATATTGTAAAATAACTAAACCACTGCTCAGTATTGTTTAGTTGAAGTATTAATTTTTCTTATCTTTAAAATTCAATACACCTTTTAAGAATATTTGAACGAAAGAAATTAATTATATAAAGTTCAATAACGGTCGTCATTTTCAATACACTTACCAAGAGTATTTAACCCGAAGAGCGAAGAATATTCGAGGTGTGAAGTATGTCCGTTTTCCTTGGTTTTACTTAGCTTTACTTTATTATTATTTTTTTTCTATTAAATAAAGGAAAAAAAAATTTCACGAGAAAAAAAATTTAGAAAAATTTCCAAAATTTTTCATTCAAAATTTTCTCGCGCCGAAATTTTTCTCATTTTATTGTCAATCTTTACTTATTATCATAAAGTTCGAATCAAAAAATGATGGTTTCCGAGTCTTGCATCAAATTTTAGATAGTTTATAAAAAAAAAAATAAAAATTGAAGATTTGAGAAATTCAAAAAATTACCACTTTACAGTACCAACTAGAGGCAAATCCGGTTTCAAAAAGTTACTGATCTAACCTTTTGGACATGTAGATCTATACGGGAAAATGTATACAAGAAAAAAAGGAAAAATAAAATGTATGTATTTCGACCGTCTGGGTGTTTTTGGCACGTGGGATGGGATATTCCTGACGGGTGTATTGAATTTTAAAGAAATGATAGATCGTTTCTTCAATAAAACGATTCTGAACGGAGCTTCCAATAATCCACAATAATAATTAACATCTATGAAGAATTGAACATAAATGGTGAATTATAAATTATTTTATTATATAGAACATTTACAAAAAAAGAAAATTGATATTCATTTATTCACATACACTTAATGAACACTCCATAAATAATTTCAAATTACAATAAAATATAAGCATCATGATAGAATAAAATAAAGTGGCAATAATAATTATCGTTAATCAACATTTATGTACTGTAAAATAATTTTACTAATGTTTATCGTGACGCATCTAGTC
>JAIPRM010001491.1:15054-37600 GCA_025469315.1 Stegophylla sp. TES_Ste_2020
TATATACATACACACACACACACACACGAATATTTATATTATCAAAACATGAAATCGTTAATCAAAGTATGATACTTACAATATTCCGATGAGAAATTTCTAATCAGTAATCAAATAGATCTCGGTGTTGAATTCGAGGTGGATGCAAGCGACGTAAAATCGATGAACAGTAAAGTGTGAGTGTCTGTTGGAAAATGTAATATGAAAATATGGATAGTGCAGTAGTCACCGTTTTAAAAGAACCATTTGATTGTAATAATATCATTTGAAAATTAATACATGAAAAATAATTATACACATATGTGTTGTATGTATGACGTGTTATTTTTTTAATGGCGGTTTTATTGTTTTAGTAAAGAAAAAAAATTCTGCACTGGTTGATAGTATTCATACGGTAACTGCGTCTCATTTATTTCGTATAACCTATTTTGAAATGGCTGCAATTATATTCAACGTGTTTTTAGATTTTGAACGAAGTGAAGAATCTTATGATTTACAATGATGTTTATTTTTTTTACTTTTTCTCTTCCTGTGAACACTTTTTCGTATAGAAATGCATGACCGAAAGTTTCAATCTGTATCTCTATTAAACCAAAATCGTACCCAGATTGCACTTTAAAGAGGTTATTTTTCCAGTTTCTCAATACTTTTTCCAAAAACGGGGAAAAACTGTCAAAAAATTGACTAAAATCGTCAAAATATGCAATTACTGAAATTTTGAAAATTACTTTTTCACATAACTTCTAAAATAATGCAGCTAGAGACTTGAATCTTTCACTAACTACTAAAAAGAGTCACGAGAACATTTCATTATAATTTCAAAACTATTTAATCAATTTTGAGTTAAGAACAGCATTTTGAAAATTTCGGAAACTTCTCATTTTTTGTTAGTTTTTATGTAATAAAATGCCGATTTTAAGAATTGAAAATTTAATATGATTACACTGACATGTACTTCTAATTGACCAGAAAAAATTCCCGCCATCACCATACTATAACGCCACTAATCATTAGTTGACCTTGTAGGTGAAATAGTAGGTATTTAGTATAATAACCGAAAATATTGAATTTTCAAAATAGAATAAAATAATCAACCTTCAGCAACCAAGTGTTATAAATCTATAGATAATTCAAAACATCTGTCTGTATTTTTTCCATTTCAATCAAACCCTTGTAAAATGTTTAAGTATTCGTCCGTAAGAAATTTTATTGCATTAAAATATTCGCAATGAAATTCTCTATCAAGGCACCAAATTTCAAAACATTCGGTCTGGCCAATATTGTTATATGTATGTTAAAGTGCGTAATTTTAGGTAAAACTAACGAATTTCGTCGAAATTCTAATTTCAAACGGGTATAAAAAAAAAAGGATGACTAACGATTTTCGAGATTTTTTCAGATCAATTAGACGTATATGTCAGTTAGGTCATATTAAATTTTCAAGTCTTAATATCAATAATTAAAAATTTTATCACATAAAAACTAACAAAAAGTGAGAAATTTCCAAAGTTTTCAAACTACTTAACGTACTTAACTACAAACGTACTTAACTGACAATTGATTAAATGCTTTTGAAATGTTTCGAAATGTCCTTGTAGCTATTTTTAGTGGTTTGTGAATGTTTCAAGTCCCTAGCTGCATTATTTTGGAATTTATGTCAAAAAGTAATTTTCAATTTTACGGAAATTCCGGTAATTGCATATTTTGCCGTCTTCATCAATTTTTTGACAGTTTTTTCCCGTTTTTGGAAAAAGTATTGAGAAATTGGAAAAATGAACTATGTGAAGTACCATCTCGTTACAATTTCGGATCTATAGAGACACCGATCGAAACTTCAAAATGAATAATTCAAAATTTTACAAAGGTTTGATTGACAAATAATTGGAGAAATCTTGTGATGTATTTCTATTTTTTTTTTTCAAGGGGGGTATGGAGGTCAAAATCTAATCGAGTCATATATAAGTGAAGAAGCTAGTGTTTTTAAAATGTTTTTACAATCTTGTTACGATTTCGGATCTATAGGGATACCGTTCGAAACTTTTGGACAAGTATTTCTATACGAAAAAGTGTTTCCAGAAAGAGAAAAAAAATAAACATCATTGTAAAAACATAAGCTTCTTCCACTTCGTTCAGATTCCAAAATAATAATTCATCTGATTTTTATAAAAATGTGTAACTAGGTGGAAAATTTAATTAAAAATATTTTGGTTCAAAAATATTCTTGCGAATGAATAATTTAAAATTTGACAAAGGTTTGATTGACAAAAAATTGGAGAAATGTTGTGATGTATTTCTAGTTAGTGAATATCCTAAATGTTTGGTAATATTTCTTTTGCATTTTATGTATTTTGCGACGCTGAATACGATAATGTGAACTAAAATTCACGTGTATCAATAGTTTTCTTATTATTCAATTTTGAAAATTCAGTGTTTTTGTATAATACTTTTATAATACTTTTCAATGATTTTCAACACTGCTCTATTGGCCTAGTGCAGAAGTTCCCAAACTTTTTCGACCGACGGTGCCCTTTTGGACCTGATTATTTCCCTAGCGCCCTTTTGAATAAAACTAACGAGCTTTTATTTTTATTTTTATCTCAAAATTGATAAATTTCAAAAAGGGGTATGTAAAGGGGAAAAACATTTTCGAGGGTTAATATATATTATATATACAGTTTTTATAAACTAACATATTTGTTAGAAGGTATTTTACAAAAATGATATAACATTTAGGAAATGTTCTTCTCTTTAAATTTAATAATATATGTTAAGGGTCTACAGCAGTGGTTTTCAACCTTTTTATCTCGACCCATGTTAACATTGTAAGCCATGAAAAGCAAAAACAAAAAAAAAAAAAACGTATTATCAGAAACTGCTAAAAGCTATAATATGTCATTATTGAAGTACTGTTCTAAAGAAAAGTTTTGTTTTTATATCGAAATATTAAATTTTTGTTACAAAAAAGAAAAAAAAAATTATGTGAAATTTGACAGTGATTGTTTTCAAATAATTATTTCTATCTTGGCGTAATTTTAGAAATTGTAATCCACAAATCATTTTCGGTGTTAAAAGTCTGTTTCTTTTAGACGTATTCAAATTTTACGTTATAGAAAACCTATTTTCACAAAAATAAAATGTTAGAAATATTATTAGTAATATTAAAATAGCTTTAACATCAAAATCCGCGCAATTTCCCATGCATATGTGTACCCAACATAATTCTAAAGAAGTTTCACTGAACTATTTGTTTAAGTTTGTTATCACAAGGAAGTTCAATTGATTTTCTATGTCAGTAGACATTTTTACTGTCATTATATCTACTACAAATATTTAATAGTAGTAGTTCAATCCATTCACAACTAATTCGAATATCTCCAGGAAAATATTTGTTAAACGATTTATTTAAATTTTTTAAATGTTCATGAATACCTCAGTTATGTCTTCATAGTTAATTTTATTATAGTACCTTATTTTAGAACGTTAGTAAAATTATCATTATTTTTAGAATATACTCGAACTTTTTACATACGAATTTTTTTCTTAAATACCTCTATAAATTTTGCTATATTTTTCATTCGTTGAATATATATAGACAACAAAACATGTAGATGCAATTTCTTTTTAATCGCTTGGTTATATACTCTATATCTTAATCGACGTAATCTTTATTTATAGTAATTTATTTATTTTCTTAAATCACGTAAAGGTTGATGGCACGGCGGCGTGGCGCCCCTGCACAACAACAAAGCGGCGCCCTGGGGCGCTACGGCGCACACTTTGGGTACAGATGGCCTAATGGTTATGGCGTCAAGTTTGAAAGCGTTGGTACCAGATTCAAATATTATTACCTGGTAAACCAAATAATTTGTACTTTTTTTCAGACGTGGCTAACCAAAATCAAACCGATAAACATAAGTACTAATTATGTTATATTTAATTAATGTTGATTTACGATAAAATTAGAGACACTTTATTATTTTATGATGATTTTAATATTTATTGTAATTTAAAATTGTATTATTTATGGAGTATTCGTTAAGTGTAAGGAAATATATGAATATTCATATATATAAATATTCATATTCATTTTTTGTGGATAATGTATGTAACGAAATAATTATTAGTACAACATCTAAGTTCAATGCTTTAAATCTGATAATTAATAATTGTTAATGTATGTTAGTTGAAGATCCGCTCAGAATCGTTCTATTGCGGAAACGATTTTCGTTTCTTTAGTAGAATTCAACGCACCCGCCAAGAGTATCGCTTCCAAGGTGCAAAGTAAACACTTTTTTATGACCAACATTTTCATATTTATAATTTTATACTACAGTTTTAGAAATAATTCAAAATAGACATTTTGTAAATTTGATTTTTAGAAAAAAATTGGTGGTCAAATCTCTTATGTTCATTTCTTTATTATGATTTCCTAAACTTTTTGAAAATGTTTACTTTTTGTGTATAATATAGAATGTTGAATTATTGTGTATGATTATACGATAATGAATTCACATTTTCAAAAAGTTTATACAATCAAAATAAATGACTAAACCGTAATAAAATATTTTACCTCCATCGTTTTTCTAAAATTCAGATTTACAAAAAGACTATTTTGAATTTTTTCTAAAACTGAAACATATAATTTCAAATTCAAAAGTCCAGAAAAAAATCTATACGTTATTGCTGTAGTAACAATTAAGTAATAGTGAAAAAAAAAAAAAAAAAACTAAAAATTATTAATAGAAAAAAAGTTAAAGTATTAAAATTACAGTATTTGACAAATCGTATTGGGACACCCTAAAATCTGTATATTATACTTGTATTCCGAAGACATGCATTATTATTAAAGTTATTTAATTATAATACAAACACCATGCTATTTTAAATTTGTCCTCAATATTGTTGGACAAAAATTACATATTTTGACAATGTGACAAAGAAATATATATATATATATATATGTATAATAAAGTAACATGTAACACAAATCATATAATATTTTATGCAGAGTAAACACTATGAATTGAATTATAATTTCAAAACTACACTATCAAGTAATTTTCAATATTGTGAACATGAAATTTGTTTTTTACCAGACAAATTTGAAATTAAAAGTGCGTAGATAAATAATTAGTATTTTTCCAACAAAACAGGGCAAAAATTAACGTTTACTGCATAATGCATAATCTTAATGAAATGCAGAGTATACGGTCCAACGTCTGGCTGTTTCTTCAAATACATTCTTCTGCTTAATAAATTCTCTACCTATTGCTTTATTAAGCGGATCATCTCCATTCGGTTGTGAGAGCAAAGTATAAATAGCCAAAAAAACTGTAAACAAAATATTATGATTTAATTATAGTGACAAAAGTTTTTATGGAGTATTTTTTTTTTTTTTTTACCTTGTGACATTCGTAATGAAGGAGACCAGTTAAGATTTTCATCATTATCCTTTTTTAGAATACTGATGCAAATTTCGCCAGAGATGGTATCTATATTAGGATGATAAATTGAAGTGCGAAATTTAATCTAAGTATAGAACGAAAATGTAATTAAAAAATGATTAAAAGTTGTTAATTATTAAATATACCTACTATTGGTGGATCATCTGGATAATTCATAGGGAAACGTATATCCAATTTAAACTTTCCTCCTTCATATGGACTACCTGCCTATAAAAACAAAGATAATTTTTGAGTATAAAAATTTCAAATTTAAAATAAAAGGCTATTTGAAAAATCCAATTTAATAAAATAAATTAATTTAATGAATTCATTCTAAATTTATTGATCAATTATTGATTGAAGCACCAACATTAAACGAATTATTAACAAGCAAAAACAAATTTTGGTAACTTACTGGTCCTTTCATTATTGCTTCCCAACGATAAACTAAAAATGAATAAAAAAAACGCATGAATAATAGTTTTCACCAAAAAATATTTGTATCGTCACTTTGTATTAATACAAAGTAGAACCAAAAGACAAAGTCTTCTAGAAATCTTTTCTGTTTCGTTTGTCACCCATATTTCCCAAACATATTGAATTGAATTCCATAAATGTGTGTATATAATGTTTTTTTGAATTTCTATAGTCATTTCCTTTAATGGCATAATTTTATTCTTCTTATGGAATTCTATTATAGATTGTCTTTATTTCTATTTAGAACAATTGAATAGGTACAATAACAAATTTGTTGAGAAACTAGCCGGTACCGTAAAAACATGGTCGTGACTGTAGCTGAGAAATTAGTCATTTATTTGGTTCTTGAGGAAGAAAGCCAGACATACCATGGATACTATCCGCTCCTCGGGTCAGATACTATTGGTGGGTGTACACAATTTTAAATAAATGATAAATAATTTCTTCACTAAGATGATTCTGTAAACCAAATCAAGAACAATAATAGTAATCATTTCAAACAAACCCACCAAGAGTATGTGACATAAACTGCAAAGAATATCCGTGGTTCGAAATATGCCCGGCTTTATTGTCTTGTGGAATACTATTTTTGTAAGGGATTTTGTAAGGGGTCCCCTTAGCCTCCTCTGGATACGCCACTGGCGTGAAGTGTATAGTATTTAATAGCGTCAAAATATTTAAAAAAAAAAAGAAATCGAAAGAAAGGGTGTCCAATAAAATAGATGATTTGTACCATATTTTGCATAATACTATAAAAATGATATCACTTTATTTAATGCAGGTAGATACAGCATTTTGTTTTTTTTTTTTTTTTATTTAAATTTTCACCTCAATATTACTTACCTATATATTTCCAACTCATAAAATATAAAATTATTTTGAATTGAACAATGTTATCAATTAATAGGAACAACAATAAATTGACCTTATTAATTTTAGAAATCACTTACTTACCATCCTTTTCGTGAGCACTTACACTGAATCCTGGGTCTAAATTCGCTTTTATCAATTTTAACTCCTAAAACAAAATAATAAGATGAGGTGATTTTAAAATCTTATTTTTATTCTATTCAGAGGTTTCACTGTAGTATACATAAGTAATATAATAACAGGATAAAATATAACGTTCATAAAATATTCTTAAAATGTCTTCACTTTCCATTGTGTACTTAAAAAATATGTTTACGTCCAAGTAAGTAGTAGTCCGAAATAAAGATTGTCTTACGCGTAGCTGTTTAAGTTATGATAATAATAATATGTTACTTGAAATGGTCTAACGATTACTTCCCGTACAAATGTGTGGAATCAGAATATAAAAAGGGTGATAAAAATCTGTTTACCTGTTGAATTCGTTTTTCAGCTGAACGTTCCGCAGTGCAAGGTGCCGGAACTGTAATGAATATTGCCGTGCATTTTATCCAGAAGAAAAATCTAAAATTGACGTTAATTTTCATCGTCACGCGTCCGACGGTTATTTATAGTTGGATATAGAAACGTATCTGAAACAACACAATTGTAGTTGATGAGATATATTGCCGGACTCCGTAGTGGAATGAATGTAAAAAAATGGTCGATTGGATTATGCATTTTCGTCCCGGTTTGCGTAGATGAATGTGAACTGCGCCAAAATACCGGTTAGAATAAAAAAGTTATAAAATATATTTTTTAATGTGATTTAAAATATTATGATGTGAACATTCGAATGATTTATATAAATATAAAACAACACGGATCTCATATGATAATTATTCTACCATGTTTAAGAGAAAAAATATAAAAATAAAAAATACATATTTTTACAATTATTTAGTACATTTTTGCGGGTCGCACGTTTGAAACCACTGACTTAGTACTTCCGATTTGCATGCCTTCAATTTCAAATTAAATTCTAGAAAGACAAATACGAGAAGTGAATAGTGGTTGTATATAAAAAAAAGAAAAACCGTAAAAATATTTGTAATAAAGCAGATAAATACCAACTCAGATAAATAATAATAAATTAAAATACTAAATTGGATCATATATTTTCACCATAGCTAAAATATTATATATTGGATATGAAAGTTGTAGCAGTATTATAAAATCTCAATTTTATACAATTTTCATAAATAGTTTTTTACAAGTATTTAAAATTTGAACTATGAAGGATAATCCCAAATTTGGTAGTTTTTTCTGTATTATTACGTTAGGGTGACTATATTTAAGAAAATTTAATACAGGACAAAAATATTTTCCATAATATTTTCAAATAAATATGTATTTATTACATATATATTTATAATCATCGTGACAAAAGTATAATTTTTAAACTACCTATTATAGATTAAATTTAAACACATACAAACATTTTGAAAAACATAAAATAACATAATGAAACTAAATTGATATTTTTTTAAATTTCTTCAAATCCTTTATTCATGCGTATTATATACTTTACTTTCTAAAAAAAAACTCGTTAATTCATTTTACGATTATAATTGATCTAATGGTATCCAAAAGATTTCTAGATTCTTACATTATTTTATTCAATAATTTAATTTCAAAAATTTCAAAAATTATAAATCTACAGCAAGTCAAAAAATGGGATTAATATGGGACAGACTTGAAATTACGGGACAAAAAGCGTCCTGAAAGAAGTTTGTCAGGACAACAGAACACAGAGCCGAAATAAAGGACAATCCTGTTCAAAACAGGTCACCCTATATTACGTAATAATAATTGATCGTTCACACGCATTTGATTTTATTGTTAATCGATGTTTAAATTATTGTCATAAAAAATTGGATCGAAAAATGAAAGTTTCCGAATGCTAAATGCCTAATACTTACATTATTCCGATGATAATTATATCTCAGGTACTGTGAATTCTGTTATGCATTCAAACAGATGATCCCAGCGTTGAATTCGAGACGGATGTATACTATTCAAAATCGATGAACAGTACAGTTCGAGTGTACGACGAAAAATAATTGATGAAAAGGTGGATAGCGTAGTTGCTGCTTTAAAAGAACAATGCCATTTTTATTATAATTACCTATATTCGAAAAAAAAAATACATATATATAGTGTGTTATTATTATTTTATTTTTTTTTATTACGGTTTTATTCTTTTAGAATTTTGTACCTGGATAGGTAGTGTTTGCACGGTAATTGCGTCGTTTCCATTTTCCATAATATTATGTCGTGCATATACTATGAGCATTTTACGACTACATACCACGGGTATCCAATCGGCTGACCGCGGTCCGCATGTGGCCCACCTTGGATAATTTTATGGCCCTCAAAATTCATCATAATTTTACTTAATGTGTTTATTTTAATGTACAATATTTCAATTTTCGTATATATTTTATTTATACTAACGTTACCTACCTAATCTGCAGACAGCAGTGTCCTGATATAAAAGTATAATTAATTAATTTATACAGATGAGGAGCTTTTTATCTACGAATAATCATAAAAATAATTAATTATGTTTAAAATTTTTATTACATTTTTTTTGCAGGGGGGTATGGGGGGGGGTCAAAATCTAAACGAGTCACATATAAGTGAAGAAGCTAGTGTTTTTACAATGTTGTTTATTTTATTTTTTTTTTTTTTCTGTAAACATTTTATCATATTATGTATAATGTATATCATAAATATACCGCCAAACCTAGTGTACCAACTAGACAACATTTCCGATTTATAGAGTAACTGATCAAAACTTTTGAACCAGTATATCTACCCAAAATCGTAATGACACACATATGAGAAATAACACACAGAGTTTTAAAACCAATACATTCATTGCTATCGCTCAGAATCGAAAATGCAAAAGAAGATGTTTGTACATTTTTTTTTTTTTACCTTATATAGCTTGAAATAAAACTGAAGCTTCGCTCAAAATCATTTTATCGAAGAAATTATTTATTGTTTCTTTAAAATTTAACAGATCCATAGAACACACCCAAAGAGCGAAGAATACCAATGGTGTAAAGTATGTCCAATCTATTCAATAAATAAGTATGCTAAATTATGAGAAAAAAAATTGTAGGGATGATTCTATGATAGGGCGTAATTTTAAAATACCACACAAATAAAAGTTGACACATGCATGTCATCAATGTTACTCCACGTCAAGATTAAGTAAATGCACATAAGATGTTAAGATGTTTACATAAAATTCAAAAGACAACTTAATTTTTATCAATTTGTTTTAATTTTCACAACATTAACAATATATTAATATATATTAAATAATTATCCTATAAGACGTATTTAATTTTGAGTAGACCTTACATTTTTGAAACATGAATATTATTTTTGTAAGTCCGTTAATTAACTACAGATTACACAATTTTATTGATAAGGATGGTTTTTCAATAAACCATTTTTGATAGTTAACATTTTGAAAAACAACAATTCTTACAAAAATAAACTATTATTGTCAATTTCAAGGTACACATAATATGTATATTATCAATGTTACCCAATTTTACGGTACCTTATTCAGGTTATAGTAGTATTAGAATAAACTAGTTCATATGAATAGAATAGTGTCAATAAAGAATTTACGCAGAAATTTAAAAAAAGTGTGCACTTCGCTCGTCGGGGTGTTCTTTGCACGTGAGGGGAGATACTCTTGATGGATGTATTGAATTTTAAAGTAACGATAAATTATTTCTAATATCTGTATATTACACTTGTATCCCAAGGACATGCATTATTATAAAAGTTATATAACTACAATCGGAGCTCTATGTTATTTTATATGGTTTTTCGATATTGTAGAACAATGAACACGTCCAATATAGAACATTTTAACAAAGTGATATGGAAAAATATATAATATACAATAAAAAAAAAAAATATATATATATATATAACACGAATCATATGTTATGCATAGTAAATATCATGAATAATAATAAAATTTCAATATCATACTATCAAGCATATTTCATATTGTGATAATTTTTTGTTTACCAGACGAATAGGAAATTAAAAATGCTTAAGTACATAATTGGTATTTTTGAAATAGAACAGGGCAAAAACCAGATTTTACTTATTTCTTCTTTGCATACAGTTCGGTCCATCGTTTAGCTTCAGAATCAAATTCGTCCCTGTTATGCATATACTCTTTACCAATTTCGGGTACCATCGGATCATTTGGAACTGGATTTGTGAGTAAAAAGTGAATAGACCACAAAACTGAAACAAAATATTATGAATAAATAATGATAGTGATTATTTTTGGTGAAATATTGTTTTTTTTTTTACCTTCTGCTATATGATATGACGAAGACCACGATGCAAACGGATCACTATTTCTACGTAGATAATCTGTTTTTAAGATATCGAGACATATATTACCAGTAATTCTTGATATGTTTGGATGATAAATTGGAGTAACGAAATTAACCTAAGTATAGAATGAAAATGTATTCAAAAAAATGATTAAATATTTTCAACTGTTAAACGTACCTTTGGTGGAAGTAATGGATACATTTGAGGCAATTCGATGTTTAAGTGAAACTCACCTCCTTCATATTGACTACCTACCTATACATCAAAGATAATTTTTGAGTAAAATATAAAAATTCCAAATTTAATGTAAAATGCTATTTGAAAAATCCAAATTAACAAAATAGATTAATTCAATGAATTAATTTTTAATTTTTTGTTCTATTATTGACATACATACCAAAATAAACTAAATTATTAACCGAGAAAAACAAATTTTGATAACTTACTGGTCCATATATTGTTGCTTTCCAAGTAAACACTAAAAATTGATAACAAAACATATGAAAAATATAGTTTACACCAAAATATTTATATTTGTACATTTGTATAACTACAATTAGTACCAAATGACAAAGGCTTCTAAAAATCTTTTCTGTTTTATTGATCACCAATATTTCTCAAACATATTGAATTAAATTCCTTAAAAGTGTGTATATAATATTTTTCTGATTTACTATAATCATTTCCTTTAATGGGATATTTATAATCTTCTTATGAAATTCTGATATAGATTGTGTTTTATTGCTATTTACAATAATTGAAAAGTTACAAAAACAAATTTTTTTGAAACCAGTTTGTGACGTGAAACATGACCATGATTGCAGCTGAGATATTAGTAATTTATTTCGTTCTTGAAAATAAATGGCGCATTAAAAAAAAAAATTATAAATACGATATTCTTGAAAACCCCCAAAAATGGTCATGCAATAAATTCTGGTATCCTAACCGATGTGCGAATAAACAACCCAAGGTGCAAAATACACATTTTTTGAATTTAATTAAGGCTTTTGTAGCATGGCTTTTGAATATTTTGGTGGGTTAAAAACTAATAGATTGTATAATTTATAATTATGATAATTTCATGGACGGAAAAATGTATATATTAATAATATAAAATCTATAAGAGTAATGGGTTTTTGAAGATTATAAAACAATGAGCATTTCACAGTCACAGCAGCCAAATAATCACGTGGTCTTTATAATATTATGAATAGTAAAAAGTGTGTACTCACTCGTCAGGGTGTTCTTTGCACCTCTTGTGAAATACTCTTGTCGGGTTTATTGAATTTTAAAGAAACGATAAATAATTTCTTCATTAAAACGATTCTGAACGGAGCTTCAATTAATATACAATAATAATTATAAGTTTTGAAGAATTGAACTTAAATGTTGAACAATAGTGATTATGAGGGTTCAAACCACCCCCAAACCTAACTTTTTTCTTGGCGTCTTTCTATTTAGAAAATAAAAATATTATTGGTGGTGAATGCTCTGTACGATTATATAGTTGTAATGTACCCGTTATTGGTGTCTTTAAAAGAAAACCCTTGCTGTGGAAAACGAATTGGGTTAAAAATGATTGAAATAAGTTAACAGAAAATGTGCTGCAAGTTCTTGGATGTGACTGTACATTTTGAATAAAAAAAATATATTTTCTGAAAATGTTAGTTGATAAAAAGATAGAACAATTTTTAATAAAAACAAGAACACACATCCTTCATGACAAATATAATATTTAGTTTAAAAATCACATCAATATCGAAATTTATGTACTTAAGTTTACTAATTATTTTCTTTTACTCTAATAACAGTAGGTAATTGTTTTATAAAATGTATAAAAATATGGAAGTGTTATGACATTAATGTTATTTGTTTTTTAAATGTATGTTTGTAATATTTCACAGTAAAATCATTAACATAGTTAACGAGTTACTATATTATTTTACTATCTATTGATATTATTATGACTATAATATTATAAGCTAAATACTTACTTGAATTCAAAAAATTAAAACCACCCCCAAAATAAAATCCCCGGTACGCCCCTGGACGCAGCCTATAGTTAAATATTTTTCGTCGACCCGATAACATATTTTCTACTTGTCAGTTAATATAGTGTTTTACTGTACATAGGTTTATTTACACAAACATTTATTTAATATGTCCAAACGTCAATAAAAAATCTAATACTTACGTTATTCCGATGAAAAGTATCTTAGTAATACTTTGAATTCTGTAATGCGTTCAAATAGATCACAGCGTTGAATTCGAGATGGATGTATATACTACTCAAAATCGATGAACAGTATAGTTCGAGTGTATGACGAAAAATAAATGATGAAAATGCGGATAGCTTAGTTGCTGCTCTAAAGGAACAATGCCATTGTTTTTTATAATAACGTATATTCGAAAATGAATATAATTATATATATAATTGCGTCGTGTCTGTTTTCCATATGTCGAGCGTATATACTACTACGAGTATATACAGAACTGTAAAATGAGATAACTATAGCATAGGCGTAAATAGATGGGGGATTAAGGGGGCTAAACCCTCTCAAAACCACTCATAGCCCCCCCCCACAGATTTGTTGAAGATTGCTGAAGTTTAATGTATTTTGCGGGGGCGAAATCACATTTTATCCCCCCAAATATTTCGTCCTAATTACGCTAATAATTAAATTATAATAGAAGCTAGTGTTTTTACAATATTGTTTATTATTATTTTTTTTTCTGTAAACATTTTATCATATGTATATCATAAATATACCTAGTACCAACTAGACAACATTTCCGATCTATAGAGTTACTGATCGAAACATTAGGCAAAGTATATCTTCACATACGAGAAAAAATATTTAGGAAAAAACACACAGATTTTTAAAACCAATACATTCATCGCTATCGCTCAGAATCGAAAAGTTGTCTCCACACTGTAATGCGGCCTCAAAGATTCTTTAATGTGTTCCCGAAAATCCTTAATCCGATTTAAAATCAATCGGCGTTTGGGAACAACTGCACGTGGAGGAAGTTCGAACCGCGTACGGATTGCGCGTTCTTTAAGTAAAATATTTCAACGGAGAAATTTTGAATACTCCACTGTGCCATTACAACTTGACTTCTCGTCACGTACTGCACAATGAAACGTTCGGCAATATTGCGCGATGTCCCCTCCCAAAGTTGTTACACTTGTCTCAAATGTGGTCGATTTCGCTCGGCCACCCCTTGTACAAGAGACAGTCGAGGGATAAGAAAATGGATTTATTTCTGAACTGAAAGAACCGTATTAAAAATTTAAACGCTCTATAATTTCAGAATAATCAATGTGATTATACAGGGTAATTTGAATCAGCATTTTAAGTCGATAGTAAACGAAATCTTCTTAGAAAAAATTGCATGCACGGTCATTGGTCAATAGTTGAATGAGGTGTCCAGGAGTCAAAATTAAAAAACATCTGTCGAGGCGTGAGCTTTGAAGTCCCAGAAGTATTCCGGCGGCACGGCGGTCCGTATGCACATTGTGTATATTCGAGTTGTGTTTGTTTTAATTACCCCCCCCTCCCTCTTCAACCCACCCATCACCTCATCCATGAAAATATCGACCAGGCGTACACAGTGCAGTACGCACTCGATCAAAGAAATAGTTTAAACGAAGTTCCGGTGCATAGACGGTTGTCAGCGGACGGACGGACGGAGTGGGGCCGGCTGGTATTATTGTTAATGTGAGTGAAATTGCGTGTGGAGAAGGGATCAAAGCATGACTTTGAGGGGATAGTTAAAAGAACAACTCACGCTCGTTAGAAGTCGGTGGTGGTGAAGGTGGTGCAGATGGAGTGCGGCGAAACCGACATTTCCGTTTCCAAAGAAAGAGAGAGAGAGAGAGAGAGAGAGAGACTGCACGACGACATTAAACGTGGTCACTTTTCGAATTTCTCAATACTTTCTCAAAAACACGAAAAATCTGACATAAAATTGACGAAAAAACGGCAATATATGCTACTACCGGAATAGGCTATTTCCGTAAAATTGAAAATTTCTTTTTAACATAATTTCGAAAACAATGCTGCTAAGAACTAGAAACTTTCACAAACTACTAAAAATAATCACGAGAATATCTCATAGAAATTTAAAAAGATTCGATCAATTTTGAGTTAAGAACAGCATTTTTAAAATTTCGAAAATTTCTTATTTTTTGTTAGTTTTAATGTAATGAAATTTTTGATTTTAATTTTAAGATTTAATGATCTCATCGACATATGTGTCTAATTGTCCTGAAAAAATATCGAAAATCGTTAATGAACTTTTTTCTCTATAACCGTTTAAAGTTAAAATTTCGACAAAATTCGTTAGTTTTACCCCTATAATTACATACCTTAACGTACAGAAAAGAAAATTGGCCATACTGATCTTTTTGAAACTTGGTGACTAGATGGAAAATTTCATTGTGAATATTTTGGTGCAATAAAATTTTGAGCGAACAGAGAATCAAATATTTTACAAGTGTTTGACTGAAAAAAAATCAAAGGAAGTACGTCACCAAACGTAATAATTTGTTATCCCGGTAGTATTTTCTCCTGTCGTAAGTTTATTTTATTATTTATAGACTATGTTAATCGTGTTTATGGAGTAATTCGTGCTTACATATTTATTAATAAAATATAGTATTACATATACTATTCAGTGTGTATATAATAACAATATAATATTCACCAATATAATTACTCATTTTAATTATTTAATTATCGAACATTGATGATGCTCGTATCTAGGCATATAATATTATAATTAGGGATAGGATTTTAATCATCTAAAAAAGCTGAAAAAATGACTTGAAAATAACCTAAAAAATGCATAAAAAATAAAAATTGTATTTTAATTAATTAATGATTAGTACAAAATTATTTAAATTATAATATTATGAAAAAAAAAAAAAAATTAAATATTTATATGCTTTAATGCTCATATTTAGGCATATAATATAATATAATATTAATAATTTAAATACATAAATACATATAAAACGTAATTTTATCACACAAATAATAATTTACGAATTTTACTTACTCTGAAGAAATGATTAACCATTTCTTTCAAATTCAATACACTCGTCAAGAGTATCCCACCCGACGTGTGGAGTACACAATTTTGTTTTTTATATTTGGTGGCCCACCGATGATAACATTGCTTGCTTAAGTAGTCAAGTGGCCCGTTGAATAAAAAAAAGTTGAGTATGGTTGTCCGAGCCTTGTTATAGTTATAAACGAATTAAATTACAGTCACGTATCGTTTTTATTACACAATAATACATACCTAAGTGTATCTAGGTGCCATTTTAATTTCGATCAGGTCGAATACATAATATCATAGTCAGCAATTATTTATTGTACAACCACGCTCCACACTGTATAGAGTCTACACGGAGCACTCGACATGTTATATTCATTATATTTATCTCGAGTACGCTCGTAAATAATATGCGCAAAGCACACAATTATTATTATTATTATTATTACTGCAGTGGTTGAAAATTATTTTTGGGGTACGCCGTGTGACCGAGTGGTAACGACTAAACCGCGGTATAGTAGTAAGTTATAAAATATTAATGAATATTGTTAACGAACACAGGGACCTAGAACACAATGCCACCACGTGTGTGTGTGTGTGTGTGTGTGTGTGTATGTTATGGTGTTTTTGTAATAAAACCGTAAGCGTAAATTAAAAAAAAAAAAAAAAAAAAAAACACGCTCGTACATTAAAACATAATATATAATTCATCCCCTCGAATTCGGTACCAGCAATTGAATAATGTATTCAAGTGATCGAAAAACGAAACACGATGACAAAGGAGAAGAAAATGCCATTCCGATTTAATTATTCTCGGTTTCATATGTTATAATAAGGGCTCGGGACTTAAAACATTTTTGCTTATTTTTATGGATCAATTTAAAATGTAGCAGAGTGCTACAGAAGTGTATGTCATGTCACAACACGTGTCATGGCGAACTCAAAATTATTCAGAGGCCAAAATTTTTTAGGACCACCCACCCAACAATCAAAAGAACCTCGAAGATCGCAAAAAAAAAAAATCACTCCAATTTTTTCAAATATACTGTTTATTTAAAATAATGTGTACTACATTTTTTTTTCTTTTTTTACCTTATTTATTTTTATTCAATATTAAAAACATAACTGAGTAATTAAACCCAAGTATCTAAGTAAATGAGCATCATAACATTTCAATTTAAAATTAAATTAAATTTAACCTAATCGTTTCATTTTAAACATTGATGCAGATTTGTGCATGTGCTTGCAGTGTTATTATATCAATCATCAGTTGGTACTTATATATTTCGTGTAGCTAATTATTTGTTGCTGTACCTAGTACTTACAAAATAAAAGTTTGAACACTCGACCCCAAACCTTTCAAAAATCTCAGAGGCCTCTCAAAATTCTCTTTAAAGTCGCTCATATTTTTATATTCTGAACGAAGAAAAGGAGCTAGTGTTTATACAATGATGTTTATTATTTGTTTTTTCTATGGAAATACGTCTTGTTTAAAAGTCTCAATCAGAAACTATTCAAAACCGAATTCGCTTCTAGGTTGTACTTTAAAGTGGTCATTTTTCGAATTCATCTAAATCGTTTAACGATAAACATTTAGTACTGTTATGTTATGGCGAATAAATAATGATTTACGATAGTTAGAGTCGCTTTATTATTATTTTATTATAATGTTTATATTTTATTGTAAATTGAAATTATTTATGGAATATCCCAATTGGGTGTAAGGGAATGTATGAAAATAATTTTTCGTAAATGTTTTATGTAACAAAATAGTTTTTTTTTTCAATATTTAAGTTCAATACTTCAAAACTGATAATTATTATTGTGTATTGTTCAAAGCTTCGCCCAGAATCGTTTTATTAAAGAAATGATTTATTTTTTCTTTAAAATTCAAAATATTCCTAACACAACTCGAGGTGTTAGATTACATACTTTTTATTTTTAAAATTTTTGTTCGTACGATTTAAACTATAAACAGCTTTTAATAACCCTTTTTTACTTCAGGGCAAATATTGTCATTATATATATATATATTCTATCGAATATTACAAATAATTAATTGAATATGATGAAATGCTTTGTTTTTTTTTTCAATCCTAAATAAAACTTTTTAAACAAAATCACTAGTGTAAAACTTTACAAAACCGTGTTTAACGTGCTTTGCTATCGTGCGCCTGGGGAAGTAATATCGAATAGGGATATTGAATTCTTCTTTCCCTTTCCTCTTGGAAATATATCTGTGGGCGTCTCGTGTGGTTTGCGAAATACTGTCGTCAGTTAAACTAGATTTGTACTCGTATAAATTTCCCTGTAATGACGTGTACTCGCGTAGCTCGTGGGTATAATAATATTACTGCGAGTTCTCGTATTTTACATTCGCATAAAATAGTACACGCGTACCTCCGACGACGTTATCACGGATATTACCGTTGTGGTACACGCGACCGCATAATATACGTGACAGTAAATACCGTGAGTAACCATTGTCGGGTTTGAAACCACCGCGATTTTTCGACAATATCGTCTTACACGATTAATACCTACTTATATTATATACATGTTCTTTGAGCGCGCACAGGCCATAGTGAGCTTCGATTACCACTTGAAGCGCGACCCTTCTTGTACCCGACCCTGCGGGAGAACTTAATGTGTTTACATTTTTTCCTTTTCCTTTTTTTTTTTTTCTTTTCTACCGATTTCCCAGGACGCTTTATTACGGCGTACTTTCGCCGCGCAATCCCTTACGACACAGTGTATATATGTATATATATATATACGAGAGGTCAAAACCCTAGTGGAAATACCCCCCACCCCTCGGCAGTACCCCATGCCAGTGAAAAGGGAAACGATCTGTCATGTCGTGTTTATTAAAATTCTTAGTACTGACGGTCAGGGGGAGGGGGAATGTTGCAAAGTGGCTGAAAAGCCGTGATGAGATTTCTTGGGTTTTATTTTTGTGGTTGCAAATCGTCGAGAAACACACTGTATACAGTATTAAGTAATAATATACTACCCACGCACATAATTAATAACCTCTGGCCGCTCGAATAACCTCCGCCATATTGAATTCAAGTACCGATTTGAATACAAAACTAAAATTGTTAATTTTTCAGTTTTCTTAGTTATGCATTGCGTTTAACATCTCTGTTTGTAACGGTTTTTACAGGGCTCGGAACAGTTTACATCGACCAACTCATAAAAATATATAACACGAAAATATATATTATAAATATAGTACCTAAATATAATAAATAAATAGATATTTTAATGTCTCATATAGTTTACGCATTGTACAAACGTAATCGCATTAAAATTCGTAATGAAATTAAAAATTTTTTTTTTTTACTTGTCACGTTGGTGCTTGCATTAAGTATGGTGGACTGTTTTATTAGTCTTTCTTTTTTTTTTTTTGCATATGGCGAGTCTTTCTGTAGCCGTAACAATAATGCAATTTTAGATTCTGAGTGGAGCGAAGTATCATATTTTTTACAATGACGTTTATTTTGACTTTTTAGTTTTTTTTTCTGTAAACATTTTTTCGAAGAGAAATGCTACCTAGTCCAAAAGTTACGAACCAGCAATTTTTTGAATCATAATTTGCCTCTAGATTAGTGTTTCACAAATAGTATGCCGAAAATTACTATAAATATTAAATACTATAAATAAAAATAAACATGGATTACTTTTTTACTGATTAATAATGTTGGACTATTAGTGGAAATTTGAAAAAAATTAATGAATTTTATTCGATGTAACTATTACTTGAAAAAAAGTTAATTCTATAAATAGCTCAAAACATAGGGATTCTCATAAAAAGACCAAAATGTCAATTACACTAATTACTAAGAGGTTTACTATTTATTAATTTATAACAATAGATTTTTATTGCATTTTTAATTTTTATTGACACATTTATTACCTTATACAGATACACGCGCACGCAAACAAATATCGAATACCCAACATTAAATAACACTTTGCTAAATATTTCCTTATCGCACCAATTATTATTTTATTATTATATAGTATTTGAAGCTTCGCTCAGAATTGTTTTATTGAAGAAATATTTTTTTTTAATTAAATACACCCACCAAGAGCTTCATACCCGAGATGCGAAGAACATTCATCTTGCGAAGTATGACCTGCTGTTTTTTTTGTAATCTGAACTTCATAAAATTAAAATACGGAAATACAATAATATGAGTTATGTTTTAGTGCGAGAAAATTTTTAATATGTGAAAACGAAAATTTCAATTTTTTCGTTCACTTCTAAAATTGTATTTTCTGTTTCTCAGTTCATAAAATGTAACATAAAGTATAAAATTGGTTGAGTATAAAATTTTTTTTTCTCTCGTACTCATAATAGAAACTTCGTAATTTTAATGTAAAATTATCGTGAATAAACTTAATCTTTGACTCGGAGTCATTTTATCAAACTTCAAATCATTTTATAGATGAAAATAATTTTTTGAAATTCAATACACTCACCAATAGAACGCCCTCCGGTTAGAAGAAGAATACCCATAGTGCGGAGTATGTCCGGCATTATTTATTCTTTGACCCGCTCGTGATCATCTACTTCCATACGGAGTGGGTTTTGACACGGCGGCGCGTAAGTCACGCGTTTCACTCTATTATTACACGCTTTTGCCGGAACTTTTTTTCGTTTTTTTTCCACCCTCTCGTGCCGCCGCCCGACATCCGGAACGTTCCGGCGAAACTGTGTAGTAGCATTTCTTCTTTCGGAAAAAAAAAAAACACCCAATCTCCCTCGCAAACAAACGTACATATTATTTTCTTTTGTCGTGTGAATCTCTCTGGGGGACGGCACGCGCCGGAAAATTCACTGTGGTCCTGAAGAATGGGGGGGGAGGGGGTGCGGAGATAACGCGAAAACGAATTCAATCACGCGCGCGGGATGCCAGTGAAAAAGCGTCGTCCACACTATACAAAACGCCCTCTGCATTTTTCAAGAAAAAAAAAAAAAAAAAATAGAAAAAACGATGATAATAACTAATTCTATTATTATACAAGAGCGTGAAATGTTTGCAACAACGGGAAATATTGCCGCGAACCGAGGGCCGACGGAGAAAATATTGCGAAATGGGGTGTTTTTCATGTGTGTGTGTTTTTTTTTTTACCCCACCAAAAAATATCACGCGAGACATTTTCTCCGAGTGCACGAGAAACCCATTGACAACGACGCGTGTGAGACCGAAGTAATCTCATAAATGCGTTATTATTACATCACGCTCTGCCGCCGCGTAAACGTAATAATGACATTTCGCGTCGTATCATACGATTTTTTCGGACGAACGACGTTTCAGCTTTTTACAAGGACGTGCGAAAATTGTAAAAGACCGAATTTACCACATTATTACCCCGACTTAATTAAGATTAGCCCATAAAATACCCCTATTTGCCCCAAAAATAGCCATGTACACCTACATTTCGAAATATTAGATTCTGGGTGGGAGGGGGGGAATCTTGTGCTCTTTCAATGTTTTTTTTTATTTTTATTTGTATTTTTTAGATTCTGAGCGAAAAGAAGAAGCTAGTGTTTTTACAATGATTTTTATTATTTTTCTGTGAAAACTTTTTCATATGGATCTACTTGTTCAAAAGTCTTAATCAGAAACACATTAAAACCATATTTGCCTCTAGTTGGTACTTCAGACACGTAATATTTTGAGATTCTCAATTTTTTTTTTTTTTTTATGTAGGAGAGGAGGGAGAAACTTTTCAAATTTGACAAAAAAAGCTCGGAAACCATCTATTTTTGATCCAAATTTTATGATAATTTAAACATAGATAGACAGTAATATGAGAAATAATTTAACGAGAGAAAATTTTAAAAATGTGAAATAAAATATTTTTATATTTTTCTAGCATTTTTTTTTTTCTTATTAATTATTTTATATTCTAAACGAAGTGAAGAAGCTAGTGTTTTTACAGTGATGATTATTTTTTTAAAATTTTTTTTCTGTGAACACTTTTCCATATGGATCTTACTTGTCTAAAAGTCTCGACTAGTAACTCTTTGAAACCCGATTTTCCTAACCTGGTCAGATACTCTTTGTAATTGTGTTGAAAATGACAGCCATTTCGTTTAGAATCATCAAATTGAAAAAAAGTTGACTAACGATTTTTGAGATTTTTTCAGATCAATTAGACACATATGCCAGTGAAATCATATTAAAATTTCAAGTCTTAATATCAAAAATCAAAAATTTTATTGCATAAAAACTAACAAAAAACGAGATATTTCCGAA
>JAIPRM010001492.1:3906-14789 GCA_025469315.1 Stegophylla sp. TES_Ste_2020
AAGTTGATACACTAAATTAAAATTTGTGAACCCTTGGCTTTGAACTCCAATCTGTAGCGTCCGCGGCCCAGTATCACGATGCCCACGGACCACTTGTGGGCCGCGGCCCATAGGTTGGGAACCACTGTACAATGTACATCATTATATATTCATTAAGTGTATATTTTTTAATACTTCCGGAGTGTATTCTCTAGACTCATTAAAAACGCATCATTCAATCCAAACACACATAAATAGTAATCCTGGAAACTTGTGCTCATTAAATGATTTTTTTATTCGGTAAAATTTTAAACTTCATTAGTTTTATAAAATATATATACATATGATTAAGTGTTGAAATCTATTGGTCATAGTAGTCATAGCTCTAATTAAATAAGAAACGTTAAACGCTATACAACAGTGTTTTTCAGGGGATTTCCCAAGGGGTCGCGACCCCCTTGGTGCTCGTCGATTAATTATTTAGGGTCGCTAACATTTAAATGAATACAGAATATAACAAAGGTTAATATAAATCCATTCTAAAATCAGATAAAAATATGCTCATTGTATCATATATATTACTGTCAATGAAGAACAATAAATTGATTGAATCGACTCTAGAATAAATATTACAACAGATTTATAAAAATATAACAATGCTATAATATGTCTATTTTGGTTAAAAATTAAAATGAGTATCCTAATTCAACTGGAGCTTAGAAACACTAAAAACCTTTAGTCCATTTTCAACTAATTATTTATGTGAAATAACAGTTTTGTCCTCTGACTATCATATTATAAACTGAATGGGAATACTGATTGAACATTTTTTTTTTTTAACAAATTCTATTAAATCAAAGATTGAAAAAATCATTTCAGATCAACAACAACGACTAACTACCAAGCCATGTTAATAATTTAAAGATGAATCTTAGTATTTGAATTTTTTTTTTTTACATGTATTATATTTATAACAAAGTGCATAAGTAAAATGGATGCTTTATATTTCTTTAGAATAATATTTATTATTATATTACTATTGCAATTATTCTATAATATGCGTAATCTATACTTAAATGTAAAATATATTATATATTTAGGGGTCGCTAAAAATTGGATATCTAATTTGAGGGTCGACACCACAGTAAAAAGGTCGAGGAACACTGCTATACAACGATCGCACGCATTTAACATAATGATAAATATTTCAAAAAAATCTCGAAATGCCTCTTAAAATTGTGTGTGTCAAGTGTTTTTGGATACGACAGAGATTTTCGATTGAATAGTGATTTCGAAAAATGATTTAAAAATACGTACAGTCATAACGAGTATTATTCGGTGTAATTATATTAAAAGGAAAAAAAAACATTAATATAGGCAATAAATTTGTATTCATTACCAATAAAAACACGGTGAAATATATTTTATGGGTAATAAAGTGTTCAACACACGTACGTCATGTATTATTAAATGTAATATTTATGAATCCGAAATTAACTACATTGAATTAAAACGAAAAATATGTTTTTATATTTAACGACATGTACCAGAACGCATTTCCCACAGATTTATTGGTTAATAATAAGACAATGGCAACGTGGCCATTGTCAGTTCCTACAACATTCGTTCACCAAAATGTAATGCCCTATAAAATATTTCAAAAATCCCTCTTTAAAGAAATGCAAAAATGAATTCAATAACACTAAAAACGCAATTAAAATATATTTAATAAAATTACGTACTTCGCACATTGAGTATTGAGTATTGAATACTCTTGTGGGTATTTTAAAATGTAAAGAAATGACAAATCATTTCTTTAATTTTCACAATTCTGAGTGGAGCGCGTTAGTTTATTCAAGACGGTTTTATTTAAAAATTATAAAATTTGTTATGATGACAAAATTTTTTTTTACTGGCCCAGTGTAATTTCACTACCAACTAAATAAGGGGGGGGTTTGTCTTATTTGCCCTCCCTCCACCACTGGATCCGCCCACTGCTGATCAAAAAGAAACGTCGAATAAAACCAAAATATCTTACTTATAAACCGTATATTAATACACGTCACGGTCGGTACAATTATTATTTAAACGTTTATTCCGAGTTTACTTATGCAAGTAGGTATATGCGGTTACAGTATCCAACAGGTATACCGATTGTTACACATTCGATTCTATAATAATATTATAGTATACATAGGTAGCATTCTCAATGAAAACCGAATTGCATTTAAAGTGTGCTCGTTTTTTTTTTTTTACGTAACATCTAATCTAGATCCACGATTTTAATTGTCAATAATATTATGTGTTTTTTCGTCGAAGGATAAAATATAATATTGTAATGTACAACCTCTGTCGTAGAAGTCTATAATACTCGCAGCAGCTGCGTATTATATTATTATTATTATTATTATCAATTGAAATCACGTTTTACTTTCGATCGTATCTCTCTATTCCTATCGATAGACCATCATTACGGCACTGCGACAGGTAGCAATCGGAATACATTTTACGAAATGTTTTAGTAATTATTGTGATTTTGGGTTTGTATCATAAACACACTAATTATTATTATTATTATAAACGTTTCGAGAACGTTCAGAAGCCAAAGTGTATTAAAATCATTCGTCGGTGTTTCGTAAGACGAGAAACTATATTAGATTTAGATTTTTTTTTTTTTTCCCCCCAGCAGATTTTCAATTTAAAACTTCGCGGGCTTATGATAGAGACAACTCGACGGATTGATGCGTCTAGTCCAGCGGTCGGCAACTGGCAGACCGCGGAAGGCAGAAATTTGGACCGACAACGTATTATCTCAAATAAATATATATAAATGTATACTTAAAAAACAGAAAATATATATTTTTCTCAAACTATAAGATATACTGGCAATCAACCTTTCTAGAATGTTTGATTTTACGAACGTTTGTGAAATTAGAATGAAAAAAAAAATTTTTTTTTGGAGGAAGGTGTAAGGTTAGGTTAGCTAAAATATTTATGTTTTAATTCACTCTCCCCATATAGGTATCAACCATGTGCAATTTATAAGAAATTTGGGAGAATTTGAGTGATTTTTGAGGGGATTAGCCTCCATAATTAGGCTTCTCTCTTCCTATTTCCGCCTATTTACAGAACAAAATCAATAGATTCACAACTTAAACTCGCATTAAGTATCAATTATTTTTCACCACCTCTAAATTTCAAAAAGCTGGATAAGGAAAATAAATGTAATTTCTGACATAAATTGTAATCGTATAATATATTTATTATTGTATATTTTCAATTGCGATAACAGGAAAACGTGTTAGTCATTATTTTACTATGGATATTATAAAAATATAATGATCATTTTTTTGCTGGACCTCATTTATTTATTGTTTTATTCTTCCGGACTCCGACAGAAATCACTTGCCGACCTCTGCTCTTAGTCTTTAATCGAATAAACAAACGGAATTTTTTTGAAATCGACATGTCATCATCTCCCACGAAACAACCGTTCGACGTAAATCGATTAAAAACGTGTTAATTTGTAAATAATACTGTTAATTGGAAAAAAAAAAAAAAAAACGCCATTCATTAAGGAGTTATTATAGCGCTTAATACTCGTACTAGAGTATATCATATTATTATTATACCTATAACAGAGCATCGGTATTGGTTTTTTTTTTTTTTTTTGTATTTTCGACTAACGGGTTTCGTTTGAGTTTTTCGTTTTTTTTTTCTCCTTCTTCTTTGGAACGAAATTCTTTGACACGGTAGAAAAATGCGCATTACACGAGATAAATGATTTTTTAACATGAAAGGTTTTGTTTTTATTTCTCATTTGGATTATATATTATTTAATTTGGTTCAATAACCATCGGAAGGTGTTTATTGTGAGGTGTACGAAAAACACACGATTTCATGCGAATCGCACTCGACAAAAATGTCCTTGTCATTATGATACCGTGTTTCGAAGTGGAGACAATCGAGTTCGATCGATACCGAAGAAATCCTCTCGAGAAAAAAAAAAAAAAAGAAAGAAAAAACTGTCTATTCATCGATCGACACTAAATCGTTGTATTAATTGCACGTAGGACTATTATCAATCAATAACTGTGTGCTCCTTAAACTCGACGTGGGCTTTGATTTGCCAAATCCGACTGTGAATTTCTTTTATTATTTCAATAGCACCAAAGTGTAATAGTTGATTTACTCTGTGTGCCACAGCGTTAAGTATTGCGAGGCCCTGGGCGGCGGAACACGTTTCACGAGGTCTTAAATAGATGGCGAAAATTTCTAGAAATTTCATGTTACCTCTGACTTTAACACTCCCTGAAATAAGAAAAAAATGTTTTAAAGGCGCTTTTGTCAAAATGTGTTGTGTAGTTTTTCCCAAATTTCTGGAAGACTATCGAGAATTTCGAAAAAAAAAGTGTCATCTAAAGCGGGAATGGCCAATCATTCTTTTTATTGTGTCCCACACAGACAAATAGAAAATATACTACAAAAAAAAACGAATTAAAATTTAGATGTGTGCTGGATGTGCCACAAATGCTATGCATATACCGCAGGTTGGCCACCCCTGATCTAGAGCAGAATTTTGATTCAAAAAGTTGCTAGTCGAAACTTTTGGACAAATTTATATATATTGAAAACGTGTACACACATAAAAAATAAACATCATTGTAAAAACGTTAGCTTCTTCACTCCACTCAGAGTTTAAAATGACCAATGTAAATATACGTCACAAAATGTTGACAAGTTAAATAATATTGCGGTTAAAGTTCCCGAGAGATGGTAGTTACTTTGAATGGAAGCGAGCAACTTTTTTAAACTTATGTTTTCAACCTCTTTCTGCATTATTTCAAAGGGTTTATACTTGTCACCATTTTTGGAACCCCCGACCCCCACCCCGAACAATACCACCTACCTAAGACCCTGACCTAAGAATAAATCATGAAATATAATAATTTATGTTTTGAACAAAAAATACCCACTACACACAGATATACAATAACATAATGCGATACATAACATATTACAAATACAAAAACAAGCTTTAACACGAGCACATAAGCTTACAAAGCAAAATAAAAATATTGAGTCCAACTTTCTCTTTAATTTCTTATATTATCATAGTTCATAATTGTTGTTTTTTATTAAAATTAAAATTACTTTAATATTATTGTGTCGTTTATATTTTGATCACAATAAAACGATGGTCAAAATAAAGTGTTAAAATATGAAATCAATGCTGTCAAACTATATAAATAATAATTAGTATTATAAACAAAGTATACAATACAAATACTTGGAAATTTTTTTGTTCACATACAAAATATTTATAAGTTGCGAGGTCCTATTCGTTGGGTCCTAAATCCGGCCTGGGATTTACTTAAAGCTTTTTCTATTAAAAAAAAAAAAAAAAAAAACACTGATGGTTTTCAGTGTGCTGATAGAATAAATATTATTTTGAAATTCTCTCTGTGTAACGAACACGTTATCATTTAAAAATTACTCGCAAAACGGTCAATTAATTAAAAATAAAAAACTTTTCAAAATTCGAGTCGCATTATTTTTGACACATTTAGGTCGTAGCTGTCGATAATAATAGATATTTGTTTTGTTATTATTATTATTATTCACTTTTAAAAAACCATATTTCTTTAGCGCTCGGAATCCATAGTAATAAACGTCTATCTGATTTTATCTTCACGATCATTATTATTGTTGATGCTACTGTTGTGTAGTAACAGGTGAATATAACTTCTGCGATAGTAAAAATAGTATAAAAAAGCAATAAAATTTCTATATATTTTATCATAAATACATTAGGAATACAGTGAGAAAAGAGAGAGAGAGAGAAATTATATATATATATATATATACACCACTGCTGCAGATGATTAAATAAAATAAAAATTGCACATCGCCTAGTGACTTTTCATCGTGGTTTCTATGAAAAGAAAAGAAATTTAAACCTTTATACATCGCGCGTGCCTTAACGTATTTGGAAAGTCGACGGACACGCGGACACACGCAAATACATTTATTAATAATTTATTACTGTTTTTTGAACGTGCAGTTGTCGTTGTATTCGTTCGTTAGTAAAAGTCGACTGTTTACACTGCAGTGGTTCCCAACTTGCGGTCCGCGGACCACCTGTGATCCTTGGGCTGATTTCAAGTGATCCACGCTGCCAAAGAGTTTTTGACATATGTATCGATTTTTTTTTTAAATTAAATATAAGTGAATAAACAAATTTAACAAGCAAAGTGTTCAGGATTTATTGTGTAAATAGAATGTCTACAAATCCTTAAGGAGGAATTGACTCTATACTTTTCAGAACGTGGTATATTAATCAATTATTAAGCTGTAAAGAAATCAATTCAAAATCCTTTCATTGTTAACGTTCCTGATGATATATTGATCTTCCTGATGATATATTGACTAAATTCGAGAAAAAATTATCGAACTTCAGAATGACTGTTTTAGTGTAAAAAGGGGTAATGGGATATCCATATATTCACCAAATAGCCTCATAGTTTCCTCATAGTTTTTTCAACCACATGTTGTTTTTCAAAAAGGAAAGAGTTTTTTCTCTATTAACCAAAATCACAAATAAAGAAATCGTTTGAATTCTTTTGAGTTCAGACGATATGCGGAGTATGCTAATAAACTACATTACCTATTAATTTAAACTTAGTTTTACAGATTAAAAATGTTTTAATTATTTCAACTTGCATTTTTTTCAAATTCGAGTAAGAACAAATTCATTAAAGTTTCTATTATTTTATTTGCATGTCGTTAAAATATTGGAATTTGGATGTTTATCACTTTTTCTCATTAAATTAGTGTGGTGTCAATTAAAAAGTTAAAAATAATATTGTTTGTAAGGGAGGGGGATAATTAATTGGTGGTCCATGATGGTGATGAATTCACCTAAAACTGAGTTGGGAACCAGTGGTTTACAGACTATAATATTTGAACGCGAATTCTCTCTTGAAACCTTGAAATCGACACGTTTTATGTGTTGTGTACCTATTTGATTGTCTCGATTACAATTATTATATTATTATTTAGACAATTGAAATTTGTATTAAATTACATCTCGCGCCTCAGAGTCATCATTGCAGATACACAGTTGTTTGTCTATGGTAGTACTGCATTGGTTCCTCCCAATCTTTTTTATTCTATTCCTCCCTTGTAATTTTTCAAAAACCTCACTCCCCCCTTATATATTTTCAAAATTCATATCCCCCTTAAAACATAATTTTGATATGCTTTTTTTTTTTTTGTTGACCATACAAATAAATTATACAAAATAACTATATAAGTATACGTATATTTAAACAACTAATGAATTTTTATTTTCATTATTTTACAAAAATCAGATATCAGTTAACTTACTAACTCATAATATTAAACATAATAACAAATTATTAAATATAAAAACAAAAATAATAAGATAAAGTATAAATATTATTTAAATAATTGAAGCAGATTTAAAATTAATTTTTTTTACAATATTACCAAAAAAAAAATGCTCATTATTTCTTCATCTCAGAATTCCCCCCTGTGCAGTATCTTAATTCTCCCCTAGGGGGTGATTCCCCACCGGTTGGGAACCACTGTAGTACTATAATATATGGGAATTTTTGATTTGTCGATTGAAAGTGTAACAAAACGGCGCCTCCTTTCACCCGTGATCGGCCAAATTCCTCCTATTGTGCCTGTTGTATTTTTCTGTGTTCACTTGACGTGTGTGTTCGTGAATATCGCTATTTTATTCGTCGATAGGAAACGTTCGAAAAAAAAAGCCGGACATACTTCGCACGACGGGTGGTGTTCTCTTGACGGGCTTATTAAATTTTAAAGAAATGATAAATCATTTCTTCAGTAAAACGATTCTGAACGAAAGAGGTTAATAATAATAAGAAAAAAAAATGTCCAACATTTTTTTTGCACATTTTCAACATTTTCTTGCGCCAAAATCTTTTTTATAGGATTTTCCATCTATGTTTAAATTTTCATAAAATTCTGATCAAAAAATGATGGTTTTCGAGTCGTTTTTGTCAAATTTTGGGTAGTTTTTTCCAAAAAAACTTTTGGACAAGTATTTCTATACGGAAAGTTGTACACAGAAAAAAAAAATAAACATCATTGTAAAAACATTAGCTTCTTCACTTCGTTCAGAATCTAAAAGTATATACAAAATAAAAATAATAAACAAAATTAAAAAGGAAAACCAAAAGGACGACGGCGACGACGGAAATTGATTTTTTATCCAGGGCAATTATAGGTGAACGTGATTCGATTTATTATGATATTTTTTGGAAAAACTATATAAATATTATGACAAACAATCGATGTTGAATATTATAGTTACGCGCACAATGCACGCACGACTGAACAGAATCTGTACAAATAATTTTGATATCATATTTATAATATACGTATGCACATAAATCAATTTAGTGCATTTTATGTATATATAAGACTATGAAAATTATTAAAATAAAGATTTGTCGACAGATAAAAGACTTCTGGTTTTAGATTCTGAACAAAGTGAAGATGCTAGTGTTTTTACAATAATGTTTATTTTTTTTTTTCTTATTATGTTTATATTTCTTAAAGGAGTTAAAATTTTTTTTTCAAAAATCATTCAAAATATAGCCAAGTAATATACAGAAATACGTTTCATAACAACAGAAGTTGCACGCAGTTCTCTTTAATTTGCATATTTTGCATATTTAGCTCTTTTTTTCGATATAAGTGCATATTTCGGTTATATTTGAATTTTAAGCGCATATTTCACATATTTTTCAATATTTAATTTGAGTTTTCTTGGTGTCGGAAAATTTCGCTCTGAATTTCTGAAGAGATTAAATATTATTTGTTTAAATGTAAGCTTGAAAAAAAAAAAAGGAATTTCATTAAATATAATAGAAGAAGAATTAATTAAACGTATCAAAATATATTATACAATACAATTTTTAAATATTTTGAGATTTTACGGTAAAATTAATGTTTTATAAGAGATAATTTTAACATTTTTGTATATTTTCATTGGATATTTGGTACATTTTTAGAAAATAAACGCATGCATCATCGGTAAGAACACAAAATGTCAAAATCAATGTCAATATTGTATAATAATAATAATACATGTAATGTATTAAAAGAATGCGTTGTTAATGATATATTATAATATTCAGTTATTGACTTCGAAATGATATTCGATATGGGTAACCGTGAAATTCAAAACCGACAAGTTGAAATAAATCATAATAATATTGACATTATAACGGTAGTGGGTTACCACCGGTCGTCGCGCGCGCATATTATTTGTACATTATTATTATTAACGATCAGAAATTATATTATTATATTCTGTTTTAATACGATTTCCAGATGATTATTTACAACGTACGTACAACGGCGAGGAAAAGGTGTTCAGGGGAGATCTGAGAGCGGACGAAAAGGGAATCGATCTAATCGACTTTGACAATCCGGACAGTCAAGACTATCGGCGTTACGTTTTGAATTACACGCATTTAATCAAACACATAATAAACAGCAGTCCGATACAAAAGAAATTCATCGACGCCGAAATCATATCACTCGAACCGTAAGAGCACGCTTTAAAAATTAATTACTAAATTACTAACATTCTTTTGATATTTTTTCCTTGTAAAAAGGTGTTTTTACCATATTTTAACAGTGAACAGCTTACCAACGGTTAAAATATCGTGTTAAGTTTCAAACGGTATTGCGAAAATTCTTTCAAAAAAAAATATTCGATTGGATTTGGAGTACTCTTAATGAAAAAAAGTGTTTAAAATACTATTTTTGATAAAGTATTCGATTATTACCCAAACATTTAGGGAAAAAATATTTAAGACACGTTTTAAATAATATTTTATACGGTTTTTTTAAATGTTTTAATTTTTTGGTTGGCTGAATATGATTTAGAGGAAAGTGTGTGATGAGTATCGAGTGGAATGTTTAGAGAATGAAAAAGGGAGAAAAGACATTAGCGCTCAATGGACAAGAAGGAAAAAAATGTGATCACAAATGGCTGAAGTATGAGAAAAAATACAGAGGAGTGTCGTTTAGAGGTAACGTAAAGGCATGTGAAGGAAGAAGAGTGTGACCAAAGCGAAGATAGGAGAAAGAACAAATTGTTTTTCAAGATAGCTTTACGTTAATGGAACCAGGGCTTGGATGGATTAATAGATTTTACAAGTTAAAAAATTATATTATCATTTTTTTTTATACATATGTATCCTTATTTTTAATTAGTAAGCTATTTGAGGTGTTTTTGACAATTAAATTTAGACACTAGGTAGTAATTAAATTAATTAGTAATTAACTATCTGGAAACCTTTTAGTTGTGTTATATGACTATGTCATCGATGTGGTACTGCATTTATAATATACATATTACAAATTTAAATAGATAAGATTTCAGTTTTTCAGTAATAGCTATAGAATTATTAATATTTTCATACAGTGGCAAAAACATAAAGTCGTTAGTTAGAAAAGAAGCGTTTAACGGAATATATTCACTATCATAGAATATTAATTAAAAAAATGCCCTGAAATACTTATCCAGAGACAGTATTTTTAAAATAAGTATTCGAAAAGCTATACTCAAACATTGTTACAACACCGTATTTTCAGTCGGGTAAGGAATGCGTTCGTTTTTCATATTATACACGAGGTTTCATCATATATTGAACGGAAAGAATAATATAGAAAGGAACGTTAACTGTACACCAGGCATGTCAAACACGTGGCCCCTCAACTCTTATTTTTGCGGCCCGCGGTCGAAGATTTATTTGAATGTAATATTTTGAAATAAAGAGCAAATGTAAATAGGTCACAACTAAGTTGAAAATAAGTATATTCGATGATTTTTT
>JAIPRM010001493.1:1860-37558 GCA_025469315.1 Stegophylla sp. TES_Ste_2020
AAATATGGAAATAAAGAAGTGAAAGAATATTTTCTTGGAAATGTATTATTTTTCAGTATATGCGCACCGCAATGCGTTTGTTTGAATTTTCTAAGCAGTTTCATCGTTGTTTTTAACATGATAGGTAATATTGTCTATCAAATATTATATTAGTATCTACATAATAAACGAAAGACAAAAACGTCTGAAATTTAAATACACTTTTTAATCGAAATATTTTGGTTTTATTTTTTTTAATCTCAGTAAACAATGTATTGGTTTTACAATGATGTGCACTTTTTCCTCTTTTCTTTTTCGCATTTAATCACATTTTCAGCCAAACTCGTGGAAAAGTTTTGTCAAACAACTTTTCCATTTGAAATCACATTTTTATTCGATACTTTATTCTGTTTATTTTCCTTTATTCTCAATTGTTTTTAAGTTTAAGAAACAACTACCGAAAAATTTATCGAAAACGGCATAATATGTCATTAACTAAATGTTCGTGGAATCGATTTTAGTCGTTTAGTCGTCACTCCAAAAACAATCACGGTAAAAACTTATTGCACAATACAGAAATTTTAAATTTATCAATATGAAACTTCAAAACTATTGAAAATATCACGTTTTTTTGAGAGATTTTTGTAATAAAATTTTAAATATTGAATTCATTAAAAATTGTATTTTTCTTTATTGGAGTTATGATGCGTGATTAAAACACTTTTGTTAAATTTTGGGGGTCGTTTCTTCTCAATTTTGGAAAAACTTTTAAGAATTTCGAAAAATTACATTCTAAAAATATCTAAATTATTAGTCAAATTGTGATTCAAAAAATTTGCTGTTAGAAACTTTTGGACAAGTATTTCTATAAGAAAACGTCATATAGGTACACATGAAAAAATAAAAAAAATTATCATCATTGTAAAAACAATAGCTTCTTCACTCCATTTAGAATCTAAAACAAATCCACCAGAATTACACGTTGACCATTAGTCGATACAGAAATCATTAGGGTTAGGATTTTAAAATCTTATAAAAAAATGTATTTCATTTAATTTCTACTGTAATTGACAAATATAATTTTTGACTTTTTAACTAATAAATGTCTTTAGTCGCTTTTCTCCGATTTTTTGATATTTTATGTCAAATTAACAATTTATTAAATCAAAATTGAAAATGTACACATACACTTTAAAAAGTGATAAAAATTTATTAAAAATATGATGAAGATGAAGACATAAAGAAAATAAGTTATCAAAATATAATATGTTAGTTATGTTTTTATAACACATAATAATTTTAAATTGTCGAAAAAAATATTTAATTTTCTTTTAAATGCCTTTTTTTTTTTAGCTTTTTTCAATTTTTTAGTATTTTATATTGCCTTAAAATTCGAACCCTAGACATCATCCCTTACAAATGTCACGCATTCGTGTCTACTGCAGTAGTCGCGACCATAAGCTGAGCTTTAGTTACGTCAGCATAATATACGTTTTGTATTGGAATGTACCCTTCAGCAGCTGCCTGGTGGGACTTTTGGTGTCGCGCATACTCGGATTTTTTTTTAAGGGGGTGTTTTCGTTTTGAACGTGTCAATTGATAAATTCCATTGAGGCCCCCCACCACCATCGATCTCGATAGAACTCGAGATAACGGGAGGGGTGTAAATAAAAAGAAGTCTAATATTAAAGATTTTTTTTTTTTTTTTTGTCCCCAAACGTCACTACATAATATGCGTATAATGTCACAGAGTTGAAGACAACTACGTTCGATATTTATTCGATTTATAGCTACACAGATAACACGAAATATACAATGTGTACTTCACACACATAACGTCGTATATTTTTTCTTTAGAAACGAATAATAAAAAAAAAAAACGCGTGTTTCACAACGTCTATCAAAGTTTTATCAGTTCATATTAACGAAAACCATAAACGTAAAATCATGGGCACAAACCGACTTTAGTCGCATATCTATATCACATAAAATGGGTCGTTTTATTCTGTAAAGTGGCCCATTTTTTTTTTATTAGTATCGGCCAAATCAATTTCCAACAGACATAAATATATTGTTAATCGTACGATACACATGTTGGCTGTGTTATTTATTAAGTACAGTGGCCATAATAAAATACAGTTTATTTATTATAATTTTAGATTCTGAACGAAGTGAAGAAGCAAGTGTTTTTACAATGATGTTTATTTTTTATTTTTTTATTTTTTCTGTGTACAACTTTTCGTATAGAATTACTTGTCCAAAAGTTTCGATCAATAACTTTTTGAAACCCAATTCGCCTCTAGATTGTACTTTAGAGAGGTAATTTTTTGTATTTCTCAATTCTTCAATTTTTTTTTTTTTGGAAAAAACTACCCTAAATTTAACAAAAACGACTCGGAAACCATCATTTTTTGATCCGAATTTTATGAAAATTTGAACATAGATAGAAAATTATATAAAAAAGATTTTGGCGCAAGAAAATTTTGAAAATGTGAAAAAAAATGTTGGACATTTTTCTAACATTTTTTTTCACATTTATTTTTTATATTATTAACTTTCTTCGTTCAGAATCGTTTTATTGAAGAAATGATTTATCGTTTCTTTAAAATTAAATACACCCGTCAAGAGAATCCCACCCGTCGTGCGAAGAACACCCATCGTGCGAAGTATGTCCGGCTCTTTTAATATTTATTTAAAATTGACAAAACTTGTCATTTAATGTCAGCGCATTACACATTTGTTTTTAACGTTTAGCATATCATAATCTAATTACCTCTGTCTATTGGCAAACTGTTCTTTTTCATTCATTTATTTCATTTGAATAAATTATTATTATTATTATTAATAGAAAAAAGTTATTCCATAATATGTCGGATCTTTTTGATACACCCTTTATATATATATATATAGGTGTACTGCTTTTAAATTTATGAAAATTATTTTAAAAACATATAATTATTATTAAGTTAATAATCAATAAACTTATGTAAAACTTTTGATGATACTTAAAGTTTTGACTTCAGTGTTGTTTTAATCATAAAATAATAATTATTATTGTACACGATTTTTGAAAACCGAGCATATTTTTAATAAAATCGAAACAAGTTAAAATACAAAATAATCGGAGAACGAATGCGCCTCCTGCAAGTCTTTACAATGTGAATTTGCATTATGGGTCGGTACAAAGGGTGAACTTTAATAATATTATTAATGATACTTTATATGTTTTCAAGGTTCTGTAAGCCGTTTATGTTTCTATGAAATATCGTATAGTATATATTTTAAACCCACAGATTGTGGTTAATTATTTCATATTTGCCATAGGGTTCGGACCCGGGATAAGATACAAGCTATGAATAGAAAGTTTGACTTTGATCGTGCGATTTTAGATGTGCATTTTAGATTCTTCAATTTTTTTTTTTTGGAAAAAATTACCCTAAATTTAACAAAAACGACTCGGAAACCATCATTTTTTGATCCGAATTTTATGAAAACTTAAACATAGATAGAAAATTATAAAAAAAAGATTTTGGCGCAAGAAAATTTTGAAAATGTGAAAAAAAAAAACGTTGGACATTTTTCTAAAATTTTTTTTTCCCATTTATTTTTTATATTATTAACTTCTTACGTTCAGAATCGTTTTATCGAAGAAATGATTTATCGTTTCTTTAAACGTTTCATTGCACCCGTCAAGAGAATCTCACCCGTCGTGCGAAGTATGTCCGGTTTTTTCAGTTTTCTCCGGTCTCTCGGTTTTATTATTTTCAACAACAATTTTCAACAAGTATTTTCAACCGAGTCGAAGCGTGAGAACCCGCAGTGCCTCTAAAGCCACCACCTCTGGTGCAGTTTGTTTTTCCTGACGCGTATTATTTACCCATTACCTATTATATGTCCTGTGCGTCGTCGATGGTCGTTTTGTTTCACTGATGGTCGAGATAATATTTGCCGCGTCGGTTATTCTTTGTTTTTTCTAGTTCGATGTTTGGCTTTATTGTCGCGAAAACAACCGTCGCGTGTGTGTATGGATGTCGTTGAAATGTTTTCGCGGAGAATATAAGTGGAGACGCGCGCGATATCGGTGGTGGTGTGTTTGTACGAGAAACGTCGTCGTCGTGTCACACCATCCGCCGCCCAATGAAAACACACACACAAAAAAAAAACGCTCTCAGAAAAGTAAACTTCAACGGAGCTTTAAAGTTTTGGGACGTTGTGCGTCGTCTTCGGAAGCCGGTCAATTGTATTATATAAACGTTAATCCAGAGTTTAAATCCCCTTGCAGTGTGTGGGGGTTGTCGACGTCACTTTTATTCGGTACATTTTGTGGGGTGTTTCGGTTACAGTGCGGTCTTAATACGATATTATACCCTCAGGCCCGACGAGAGGGTAGGATACCCGTGGGGCCCGGGGCCACGAAAAGGGTCCAGGTCTTTTCGAAAAAACAAAATCAAGCCCTATATTTTACCTAATCATTAGTTTAATAAAAAAATTATTTTTAGTTTATAAATTCCTGATTTTACTGTATTATAATATTGAAAATTAAATGCTGGACATAGGTAGGTATTAATTTTGCAAACAAACTTCGCAAAATCAATTTGTTGTTGAACGATTTGTTGTTTTCGATGAGTGAAAAATTAGTTATTTAATATTTTAAGAGTGTAGACAACGCGAAAAGTCTGTGTAGATTATTATATTTTTGTATTAATAATATTATAATTATTACTTTGTTCCATGTTATATGATTTTTTCTTTAAACCTACCTTATTATAATATGTATACAGGGCTTGAGTTGGAAAAAAATTAGAAGAGGGACGCATACGTCTAAAAAAAAAAAATAGCGTTTCCGAAAATTGGAATATTTCATATACCCCCCATGGGGTGATTTTTGAAAAATTAAGAAATAGAAGGGGTACTCCGTTCCCCAAAAATATATATATACACATTATATCAACCTTCTTTTATACACATTTTAAACGAAAACGCTGGGTGTAAAAGTAGTAGTAGTAAGTTTAATATTTGATACAGAGAAGGGCCCCCGGATTGGTTTGTCCCTGGGGCCCTTTATTTCTCTCCACGGCCCTGATTACTCTCGTTATTGGAGGATTCGACACACGATTTGCTGCCTATCACTCAGGTCATTAATATATTATTTTAAACGTGGCCATTTAGAAGTAATAATCATTTTGAAATCTACAAAATATAACATCACGTGTGAAAATTTTCACAAAAACCAACTTCTAATCTTCGGTTTAAAATTCGTTATATTATATTGTTATCTCCAAAATCTGTCAATATTTGCGTGAACATATTTTCCAGCCTGTGACATGTGAGATTTTCATGTTTTTTTTTTTTTTTTTTTTACAGGCCTTAGTAAAAGTCTATTTCAATATTTGTGAAAGTTAGGGATAAATTTCAGCATAGGTTAGGCAGAATTTAAAGGGTATTATTGTCCGGGGTGAGAGCATTACGGGAGGTGGGACAAAATGGTTTCAAATTTATTTCAAAATACTTTAATAGTACTTTTTTTTTTATTGTGGGTTTTTGCGAAATAAATGTGAATTAGCAGGAATAGAAACTTGTTTTGGAAAAAAATTGTTTACAGAAAAAATAAGCATCGTTGTAAAAAGCTTCTACGTTCCACTCAAAATCTAAAATATTTTTAGAATTATTTGACAAGTGCCCAATTTTTCAATAAAATTTCACTTCGAACAAATTCTATCACTAGAGATAACAAGCACTATATTACCCGTTTACGTGCTGTTTTGCATAAGCATCAACAACAAATCACGGAAGCGTTACTTTTTGCGAAATCATTAATTATGCATACCAAAAGGGTTTACCATTATATTATTTAAAACAGTGAAACATATTTTTACAGAAAAGGGTGCATTCCTCCAGTGAATTGTATATAGCTCTCGCAGCGTTTTGTATAAAACTAACATTAAATAATTATCATATAATCTGTGATAAAATCGTGGAATTTTTAATTTGCTTATTAATTACTGAATATATTCGCGTGGTTTCAATAAAATACAAGATACATTTTTTTTTTTCTGAGAAATATTAAAAGATAATAATTATAATGAATAGATAAAATTTATTCATATAAATTTTTAAATTTGCCTTTTAACATTTTTACAGTTTACTAGGTAGGATCACAAAACTAATGAAAACATATTTCGTACGATAAGTTTAAAAGGAGTAAGCAGGTATAAGACTATAGAGACCCACTTTGGTAGACAGCGAACCGTCTGATTTATTCATTATATTTAATTTAGTTGTTTATTTATAAAATTTATTGACGTTTTGGTATTCTTTCATTTATTTATTTTTGAAAATAAATAATATTGAAATATTATGAATTTTTTCAACAATACCCACTTAAATAATATTATTAAAAGAAAAATGTATTTTGAGTCTTAGATACAGTAACTATAGTATCTTGTATCAATGGGGAAAAAAGTATCTTATATTTTATAACTTTTTGTAAATATTAAAAATGTATCTTGTATCTACAGGCGAAAACTAGTGTATCTAGTATCTGGATACACCAGTTTTTTATTTATCTACCTTATTTTTGAGTATGTTGCCCATCCCTGCCGACTGCCCTGAATATGGTCTTGAGTGATGTTCGAGTTCAATGTCATTATAAACTGTTTCTATTTTGTATGTTCTAATACGGACAGTAACCAAGCGAGTTCACTCGGAATCGTTTTCGCAAAATGTATGATCGTCATTAATCGACCAATGTGAATTGTCAAATAAGAACAACAACACTCACTTGCTGTCTAGCAGTGACGCAATCGAAGGGACGTTAACGGGTTATAAGCCTCCTAAAAGGTTTTCGTGGTAAATTCAACTTGTTGTTGAACACTGTGGCGCACTAAAGCACAACGTGATCAGTGACACTTAATTTGGTTGGGAGGTACGTAGGTAGAAGGGTGGACAACCCTTTCTCGCTGACTGCGGGTGGCCGAGACATTATTAATAACCTTTTTCCTCTTGCTTACCATAAAGTTCTATAGACCAGTTTAATCCAATGAAAACAACACGTATTTTTAGTTCGTAATTAATGTTTAATCGGCTTATTAAAAATCGTGTAGTAGAAGTCGGATGGGGGGAAATTTTACCCTTTTTCTACCTGCCGAAAATAGATATTTTTCCGGGGCTACGCTACTACAGTCGAGTGCCCAAACCCAGTTCAAACTAGTCGCGTTTTTTAAACCCCAAACTGGGGTCTGGTAAATATTTACTCGCCAACCGGCCATCATATTATAATTTATTTATATAAATCTGGCCTAGACAAACCGCTAACGTCACCACAGTCGATTATTATTAAGTCTGAATTTAAAAGAGCAAACAAAACCGCCGCCGTATCTGTCAAAGTGCCTACTCAAGGGATGGGCTTTACAATCCAACACTTGCCGACAGATTTACGGTTAGATACATAGACCTGTTAACTAATGGACAGCGTTTTCCATCCCGCACTGCATGCAACGCTGGTAGAGAACACATAACATAAGAGAGAAAAAACGTGAAAGTAGTAAATCACTAAGGAATTTCCATTCCTGTAAATTGTAATCAACTCTAAGTCATAATCATAAATGTATTATCTGTGTGAATTAGCCGAGTTCTCTATACTGTCATTGATAAATTATCAAAATAGTGGACCTTTAATATATTTATTATACATAATCACTGTATTTTATCGTTTTTCCATCTCGCTTCACGTGGTTTGGTAACTTCTCTCTTCGAGCGCTGTCCACTAGTCTAAAGATCTGTGGTCGGATACGTCATAATACGATCTGATCGATAAAGTCATTTCACAGTCTGCGAATAATTGTTATGTTACATGACGTGATACTTACCATACTAGGAAGTGTTCGATCGTGGTCGTGCGTGGCGATACAGTCGGGGAGAATCCTCGGAGTCGCTCACCATCGTTATTATCCATACCATGACAGTGCTCCTGTAAACAACAAAAACATAATATGAGAAAAGCGAACGCTAGCAGATAATAAAGTACTTGAACATACTACCTAATAGAAATTTTCCGAAAAAATTAGAATACCTATAGTAAAAAACCTACAAAATACGAGATAATATTTTCAATTTTTCCAAATTCGATATTTATCATAAAAAAATGGTTCAATAGTGGTTTTCTCTTTACGCTTGGCAAAACCTTTGAGAGTTTAAAAAAACTTTACTTTTTCTTGTACAATATAAACAAAATTCTCTCTCAGAAACATTTTTTACATCGACAGATCCGAGTATTTTTTCCGAGAAGAAAATGTGTTTATATATAAAATAGATAATAAATCTACTTAAATCTAAAAATGGTAATATAATAAAAAAAAAAAAAAAATAGAATATTTTAACTCTGATGCCTCATGTGTATCGATTTCTTACTGTTACAAAAAAAAAAAAAAACGTAATGTGTATAGACTACTACCGAAAACGAGTTTTAAAAACGATTAAAAAAGGCTTTCAATATAGAAAATCATACAGGTTGCAGTCGAGCACGTGACAATATTATAATCATTTGGAACGAGCAAAACTTTGGAGAGGTTTAGAGGGAATATGACATAATATTAATAATGATGAAATTCAGCAACTGAGCATAGATTTTATCAAAGAAAATTTGAGCGGACGGAAAGCGAAAAGTACGTAGTCTGTCGAATGAATAGCTTACACTCGTAAGACTGCGTCGTTAGGTTGCAACAACAGAAGTGTGTAATGAATTTTAAACAGGCTTCGGTTCTCTATTCATCACGCTGCAGTAGTAGTTGAACGAGTTTCTACTTCTGCTTGAATTATTATTTGGCAGCCGACTCGCTTTCAATTAGTTGTTAACGTGCGCACAATAACCGATAAGGCTTCTTATAAAATACCTAAGTCAAACAATCGGTATTTATACTACTCCCTCGTCATCACCGATCTTCGTCGTCGGGAATTTAATCAGTGACGTAGAATTCAACCGTACGGGAAGGAAATCATTTTTGTCATCCCATTTTGGAAAGAAGCTGTTTTTTTTTTTTACTCTACTACTTCAATTTTTAATTTTATTTTTTTTCTGCTGACTGCTCCGATTTTTAAATTGTAGCTGAAAGGAAAGAATTTTTTTTTTTGATTCCTTCGAAAAAATGCCACTGTCAAAAATTGCCGCGTAGGGCGGACCGCACCGGCCCTGCCCTACGCTACGCCACTGAATTTAATACACGAATAAAATAACATTATTATTTATAGTAGGTCACACAATATTGGACCGCGGCTATATCGTATATTTGATGGGTCGGTGGGTCGATTTCGACGGTAGGTCATATTAAACAAGACCACAAACCACATTTATTATAACTTGATTTCATACACACACATAGACTATTATTTGGGGTAGACTTTAGGTGAGACTTCAGTTTCTCTTTGATAGAAAATTAATCCTTGTTCAACAATTACAATACCAATTAAAGGTGCTATTTTGGTATATTTATATTATAAAGGTATCTCAATTAAAAGAACAATTAGAGAATGTAAACTCCAGATAAAAAAAGTAAAGTGAAGTAAAGTAAAGTAAAGTAAAGTAAAGTATAGACAAGAAAGCCAGATATACTCTTATGAATACTCTTCGGGTCAGGTACTCTTTGGTGAGTGTGTTGAAAATGACGACTATTATTGTTCTTTAAATTATTAACTTATTTTGTTCAGAATCTTCTTATTAAAGAAATGATCTATCGTTTCTTTTAAATTCTACTTATATAAAAGAAAAAAAACTATAATTGTCTAGCTTTACAGTGAAATCAAAATTAAGTTATCGATCTTAAAACAATGGTCAAAATAAATCCATTGGATTTAATAAATATTAAAGGTGAATTTTAACATAATTACTAATTTTATAAGTTTTAAACTTTAATGACACGGTAAATTGCAATGCAGAATACTATGATCGATGCATATTTTTCAAAGTCACAATAAATAAAGAGTGTTTTTAAAAGTACCTCATCGTATTATAGTTATTGATATGTTAAAAATGGAAAAAAAGTACCAAATAATTTTTTTTACAGGATTTTTTTGCACAGTTCAACCAAAATTATTTGTCCCGTTAATTGCAATATTTATAAAAACACCCTATTATTATCTAATGTCTATTGACGCGCCGCGTTTGTCTGTCATTTCACGTGCTTATTAATATAATAATAATAATATAGTAATATAAGATAAACGGTCGCGGACGCGCAATAATAATATATCTGTGAGCAAAAACCGAACGGCATGGTGTACATAAATTACTCCGGTTTTATGTGTATATGGAGAGACAGAGAGAGAGAGAGAGAGAGTGGGAGAAAGAGAATGAGAAAGAGAGAGAGTATACACGTAAATTGAATGCATACACACACACACACGCAAATACACACACACACACGTACAACAACAAACGTCAAGGGTCATTTAACGTGTTGTTCGCCACTCGGTGGTGTGTTCACGCATTGTTTTTTCCTTTTTTTCTCATTATATCGTTTTATCGAGTGCCCCCGACGACTAGCTCTAGCTAGCAGCGTACTGCCACCACATTTATCACAACGCACAGTACTACGCGCGGATATAATATTATTATTATTATTATTATTATTGTGTGTCGGCTAAATGGCCCGGAAGTGCTTTTACACATACACTGGCTGGTCGTCGTCGTATAAAATAATATCGGCGCCGCGGAACAGTTCCATTATAATTTATACGTAAAACCCGCGGCCGGCAAAGTTTACAACCCCCGGTCCGAATCCGTTGGAAACTTTCTGTTCAAAGGAACAACACGTTCTTGTTCTCTCGCGGTATTAGGTATAATACCTGCGCGCTTGTGTCTCTCTGGTATCGCCAGCGCCAATATTAATTTTGCAATCGATTTACAACAAACCCCGAACACACACGAGTAATGTAATATAATAATAACAATACCGAGCGGCGGCGTTAACGTAATTATTATTGTTATTATAGGAGCGGAGGCGGCGGCTCGGTGTCATTTTGAACAATGTTTTTCGATAATATACTCTCTCTCTCTCTCTATATATATTATTATTATTATTGTAGTATTATTGTGTCACGTGTGTAACCAAACTATTGTTATTGGCGATTTTCCACGACACCGAGTTACGCCGCCGCCGCAGCTCTTTATGATGTACTATAATTATTATTATTATATTATTATTATGCGTATATGATTCGTACTTCCAGAAACAGCGCATCGAGCGTGGTGTATTGTTTGTTATTATGGCCGAGTTGTACGAGTACGTTCTCCGGGTAACGCAAGTTTATTATAATATTAATACTTCGCCCGAGGCTCGTTCGTACGCAATCGACGTGCGCCTTAACGCCGCGTTGATATATTATTATTGTAGTTGCGAGATTTGTCTAGTCGTAGGTGTGTATACCTAGTATAAACAATATTATTATTATAATTAGGTCCCCCGCATTGAAATAGTCTAAAACGGTGGTTCTCAATTTTTTTAGGACCACGACCCAAGTTTTTCTTCAAAAACCTATCGCGACCCCCATGGTTTTACATTTTTAGAATAAAAAAGTAATTGTTAAAAATCAAAATTAAATTAATACTTTAATCATGTTTATAATGAATAAAATTTTACAAATGTATGCAAAAAATGTGCCACTCCATCATTTTTGCAGTGCGGTTTGGTTCAAAACGTAATTTTTTGAGAATTTATATAATTAAACTAATTTTTCGTGACCTCCCCCAAAAGTTAATTCGAGACACACACTTTGAGAAACGTCGGTCTAAAAACTATCAGTAAAAAGCCGGATATACTTCGCCGCACGATGGGTGTACTACTTCATTCGTCGGGTGGGATTCTCTTGAAGGGTGTATTGAAACGTTTAATGAAAATGATAAATCATTTCTTCGATAAGACGATTCTGAACGAAAGAAGTTAATAATAATATAAAGAACAAAATATGAGAAAATAAAATGTTAGAAAAATGTCCAAAATTTTTTTTTCACACGTTTCCAAAATTTTCTTGCGCCAAAGTCTTTATCTCATATTATTTTCTATTTATGTTTAAATTTTCATATAGTTCGGTTTATCAAAAAAATAATGGTTTCCGAGTGGTTTTTGTCAAATTTTGGTTAGTTTTTTCCAAAAAAAAAATTGAAGAATTGAGAAATTCGAAAAATGACTCCCTAAAGTACCGTCTAGAGGCAAATCCGGTTTCAAAAAGTTGCTGATTTAAACTTTTGGACAAGTATTTCCATACGAAAAGTTGTATACAGGAAAAAAAAAAATAAACATCATTGTAAAAATTCACTTCGTTCAGAATCTAAAAATCTCTAATAAAATGCCTTTTGATTGCGATCGTGGCCTTAAAAAAAAAATGATCCGATATATTTTTTTCTAAAATCAATTAAACATATATTATTAATTACTCAGTTCTAAAATTCTAAAATTTCTAAATAGCAGCTAATAATCAAATTGAAACGTTGTTGGTAAACAACAACATCATGACAGATTTTGAAGTAAATAGAATGATAAAATGCTGAAGATGGCTTAAAGTGACATAAAAGTAATAAAAATAGCACTAAATATTTAAAAACTATAAAAAAAAGCAAAAAAGTTTAATTTTTGAAATATATCTATTACATAAAACGAATTTTACGCTTGGAATTTATAATTAGAATGGTATTCATTATTATCGAGATAAAAACACAAGACTACTCTATTGACCGTCAACCCATTTATTTGCTAATGAATTCAAAGTCAATAGAGCATTGCATTTCAGAACAAAAGCACTGAAACTTGATAAATTGGGCGGTCAACAATTGAACCACATTTTATCTACCGGCTTCGTATTTAATTTTTAATTATCCGGGTATTGGGATAATACTGGACAACTCATACTCTAAAACGAACAATAGAGCAGGTAATAAAAATACTTAATAGAGTAGTGCGATGATTTAAAATCATACAAATAACGCTTATTAATTTACTAGATTTTTTGGAATAAGTTTTCAGTATGCGAACGGAGAAAAGATTTCCTATCAAAAATGATACCTAGATCGAAAAAACTACAACAGCAACGGTGCTAGAAACGTTTTACTAGGAGGGATGAGGGCAAAGCCGGGTGGAATATTTTTCTGGGGTGGTATCAATTAATGCTTCTCGGTTTACCATTTTTTTCAAAACATAATTTGCAATAAATGAAATTAGGAATCTGTTAATTCGAAATTTAAAAAAATGAATATATAATACATTTATTTTTGCTTACGAATTTTCGTCAACATTTTTATGAATTAAATATATAAATATATACAAATTGTTTAGCAAATATTATTCTCGTAGTACTTAGAAATAAATTTATCTACAACCACGCGGGTAAAAAAAATCGACCTCGGGGCAATAGTAATCGAAAAAAAAATGTAAGTTCTTTATAGCCTAGCATTTTTTTTTTTTTTGGATATCTAACTTAACCTAGACTTACAATGAACACTGACTCACCACTGTACTACACTAGTCATTATTCATTTTCATAACAAAATTAAATATTCCAAAATCTTACCGACCCAGGTGGACACCCATTAGCGCAGACCAGGAGGGTCGACTGGCGACCATCAGAAAATCTGTGGGTGGCTGCTAGTTGGTATTGGAATTTATTTGTATATCCATTGTTTATTATTAATAGTATTTAGTATTATACAACGATAATAAGATATTTATCACACTCATACTCAAATTTGAGGACCGTGGTGGGTGGGTTTTTAAGTATTTATATTTTTAACACCCCCTGTGCAAAATTTATTGTACCGCCTTCGTCGGTTCGGCCCTGCAACCATGCCTAAATTTCATTTAGGCAGAAGAAGCTTTTTGTGGATTACAAAAACTCGAGTCAACAATTATTATTAAGTATTTGGTAAATATTTTTTTTGTTCAATATACGAGCACAGTAATAATATTGTTTATGCTATTTATAAGCGTACAAAATGCATTAGTGTTCGATAAAAACTTAGGCGGTTAAAGGAGATGGAGGAGGAGCAGGCCAGGATTAACGTATAGGCAAGGTAGGCACGTGCTTAGGGCTAGCAGTCAAAAGGGGCGCTATTTTTTCCATACAGTATTCCAAAATAATTTACAAAATTTAAGTATATTAAAAATGTTTAAGTTTTTATTTTAAAATCCAAAACTCAAAAATTTTCTGTAGATTTTCCTTTTGGGAATCAAGAAAAATTCAATTCACAAACCAGTTATCTAACAATAGTTTTTTTTTTTTTTTTTGAAAAAGCGTAACATTTTTATAAGGTCGCTTCACTATGGGATTTTTAAAAATATGGGCCTAAGGCGCTACGCTTTATGTTAATCCGGCCCTGAGGAGGAGGAGGAGGAGGAGGAAATCGCTTTTGCCCATTCTCTGTTTAGGCCTCAAAATTTCTAAAACACACACTCGGACGACGCGACGGCTCGCTGTGTATTCTGTACACGTTCTTCCGCGGCCATGGTCGTTGTCGTCGCGCGTTATTGTCTCCCGGCACGGCGTGTGCACACGGCCGGGGCGTAAAAAGGGAAGTGTTTAGCCGCTAGAATATTATTGTCCGTCTCCATGGCGACCGACAATAATATAATATTGTAAACACAATGACCACACCACGGTCCGGCGGCCGGTCGTCGGATTGTCGCTGGCCCCATCTCGCGTGCGTCGCGAAGTATATATAAGTACTCGATAAAAATCTGTTCATTTGCACACTTTCCGCTCCTCCCGCCCCTCGTCCATTTATCCACCCCCTCCGCCCCCCTTAGCCACCGGAAATACCGATACAACCTTGACGCGGGTATGTTTTGCAATGCGTTCCCCGACATGGTAGGCCAACCGTGTTTTTCGATATTACTATATTGTATTCTTCGTACTCGGAAACGGTGGGGATTTTTTTTTTTTGGGGGGGGGAGGTACGCGATACATTCGAAATTCGTATTATTTCCAGTCGTGCGATATTAATATATTATGCAAATTTTCCCCAACAATCATTAAAAAAAAAAAAAAACACGACGTCCATACGACGACGAGTTAACGTCTCATCAGTGCCCCGTCGTTAAAACGTTTTGTTACGTAAAAATCCTTTAGTGTTATTTTTGTGTCTAAGTATTATTTACAATTAATTTTTCGTCGATTTTATATCGTAGGGTACAGTTCCGCCCGTCGTCAGAGTCGGTCATTATATTTTACTGATTTCATGTGCGATTTAAAACAATATGAATACCAAAATTTTTATCCAGTAAAATCAGGTACGTAGCTAAGGGGTGGCCTGGGGTGGCCACTGGCCGGGCTACCCTTAGAAGTGTACTGGCCACCCCAATTATTTTGTTGATGTAGTTAGGTTAAATTAAACGTTCATTAAATCTCAAGTCGAACAAAAATCACTGAGAGGAAGGATATGAAAATCAAATAATTCTGATTTTATAAGTTTTAATTCAGCATAATAGTTATTACAATTAATTATTATTAGGCACATTGTTACAGTGATATTTTGACACCAATTTTTGTTCATCGTGTGCCCTATTCCAGTAATGAATGGAAATTACTGATGATGGGAGTGAGAATTAAAAAATAAAAGTTTAGTACAGAAGCCATAGGTTAAATTGGAACGACTATAGAAATATTGCTATGAAGTTATGAATATATAAAATGTTTGAAATTAGACTTACTCGTTATTTTCAAATTTTAAACATGATAACAGTGCGGTTGTCTTGTGCTTTTTTTTCGTCGCGGGATAGAGTTAAGTTGCGTTAAAATTGGCCACCCTAGTTTGATTTTGAACAAAGTTTGACCACCCTAGCTGCAAATTCCTGGCTACTTGCCTACTCTGAACTATATTATACATTTCTGCATCTCTTGATCAAATAAGCGAATAAGTCAAACATAAAAAAAAAAAAAAAATAATAAATAAATAAAAAGAATATTCTCTTAAGGAGGAATATATTAAGTTAAAAAGTGTATCGCGAGTTGCTATTTACAAAATCTAATTAAAACGAAATTCACGCGGATAAAGTAAAATAAAAATTATTTTATAAGAGATTTAAAAGTTTAACTACATAAATGGCTAAGTCTACGTAGAATTAAAATTAAAACAAAAATAAGCAATATACATTTTTCTCTGAACTCCAATACTTGCCCCTCAACGGAAGGCTTCTTAAAGTCAATGTTCTTCTGCGATCTTAATTTCTTCTCAATAAACACAAATTACCCGTTCATTTATTAAATATTAGTGTATTTCAAACCATCCGATCGATATATTTATTTACCCGGCTGATTTACCCGGCGGCTTCATCCGGGAGGTATTCGGCTAATTTACAAAAAAAAAAAAAAAAATATTAAGTTGAAAAAACTATATTATTTCCTTATGTTGTACATTTTTAGATTCTGAACAAAGTGAAAAAACTACTATTTTTTCATAATGATGTTTATTTTTTCGAAACCGAATTTCCATCTAGTTGGTACTTTTAGAGAATTCATTTTTTGAATTTCTCAATTCTTTAATTTTTTTTTGGAAAAAACTATCTATAAATGAACACTCGAGAATGATTCGATTCAATAATCCGTAAACGCTATTTATGGCTTACGTACGTATTTAAACACCATCGTTTTAGCGTTTGAGAATTTGTATAGTTTAAGTTGAGATATGAACTTTGTACGCTATTATTAAATAACATTCCCCAAACAACTATTGGGCAGTTTGATCGGATTACAGTCTCACACTCATTAATAATAACGGGTAGACACTGTAGTCGATGACTTTATGCGTCGTATATCATTTGAAAACAGAAACCCCAATAAATTCAAATATTATTTTCCTACACCGGTGTTCCAATACCGTTTTTATAGAGTAAAAATTATCTAAACTGTTATATAATTTATTAAAACAAATATATTCCTCGGGTATAGAATAAAAACAATAATTATTCTTCATTTCCAATACGTTTTGATAGAGGTGTGTAATTTCTAATGAATATTTGATTTTAATAAAAATAATAATTTTAGATCGATGATCTCGTTCACTAACGTAAATTACTTCAACGGTCAACAACCATTTTTGTTATAGTTTGTGTAATTTATTAACTATTGAAAATTCCATTATATTTTTCGCTCCTCGGGTCAGATACTCTTAGTGGGTTTGTGGAATTTTAAAGAAACAATAAAATATCATTTCTTCAATAAGACGATTCCGAACGAAAGAAGTCAATAATATAAAAATCAATAATGGTCGTCATTTTCAAAACACACTTACCAGGAGTATTTGACCCGATGCAAAGTATGTCCGGCTTTCTTACTTTCTAATCTAAGGAACTAATTTTAGTTTTTGAAATTTTTGAAATTTTAAGGTCATTTTTTATTATTTTTTACCACGAATAAAGAATTTTGAGTTTGATGATATTTCTTTTTAAATTAAAAATATTAATGTAGAATAATTAAAACACCAGACTAATGTTATATTCGAGTGTTGTACGGTTTCGTTAAAACATAGGTTCATTAGTTGTAATTATTAATAAAATTAAAAGAGTAAATAGAAATAATTTGATTAATTTTTACGATTTTTATTTTTGTTTTTGGGTCTTTTATTAATTTTCAAGGGATTTTACGTGTGTGTTTAGGGCATTTTTGGAGTTTTTTACGTCATAAAATATATGAATGTATTTTTTTCAAGGATTTTTTATTGGTTTTTTTTTTTTTTTTTTTAGGACATCAACATCCCCATCCGGGCCCTAACGACCACATGGATTCGATAAAGCGCGTGTGTAGATAAAAAGTTCACACTATCGAATTCGCAGCCGCCGAGAGGTGCTACGAACATTTATTTTTATCACTATAATTTTATTACAGTCATTTATCGGTTCATTAGTTTTTTCCGTCCCGTTCTATCCCGAGTCCCCTCTTTTTTTTGTTTTCTCCTATACCGCTGCACTATAAAAACTCGGATGATTTTCTTTCCAATGGTTTTGGAATATTATTTTATCTTTTGTTTTCGGTTGGTTCGGGGGGAACAAAAAAGGATTGTACAGTTTTTTTCAAAACAGAACTGAGTAATTAAAAAAAAAAAAAAAATAATAAACCCCGACCATTGTTTGTGGTTACCTCGAATAAGAATACTGTTATTACGTAGTATAACGTGGTGCGCGTTGTTTTTCCTCGACATGCGGGCGAATACAAAATATAAAACCCGAAGGCCTCACGTGAGTGCTAGCTGCCGTCCGAACGGATAAAATAAAAGACACGCGACGGGAATTCGTACCGTTTAATCCGCGGGCGACAGATTTAATTAACTATACACTGCGATCGAAAACGACAATTAAAACGACGACGATAAGTTATTTACTCTGTGTGTGACGTCGAATTGTTTTGTTCGCCAAACGGTGGTGGTATATATATATATATATATTTTGTTTTTTTGATTCAAAAAGCTCAGTGTAATAATTATAAGTTTAATATTTTCGAGTCAAATCTAAGTCTGAATTTTTCTGAATCCTTTTAAAACAACAAACGACGGTACGAGAAACAAAAATGTTGTTGAAAATTAATCACAGTGTATGATATCGAAAATTCAGCGCAAACTCCTTTTGAAAAAAAAAAAAAAAAATAATATGACCTTCATTTTATTTACTAGTGTTGTTTTTTAAAACAACTAGTTTCTTTACTCCGCCTAGAACCTCTAACCTAACTAGATAGAAACTAATTCAAAGTTTTACTGAAATTATTATAATAATATTATGTTTATGCCGTGGATTATACGACACCGACATAATACAGATTAGTTTTAGATTTTATCGAAAAGTTCAGGAATTTTATTTTATTCGTTTGGTGAAAAATGTAATTTCATTATATCATGTAATATTAATGAGTATATATAAGTATTGAGAAAAGTAATTTAATATTGATTTTACAATGATGTTTATTTTTTTTCTCTTTCTGCAAACACTTTTTCGTATAGAAATACTTGTCCGAAAGTTTCGTTCAGTATTTCTATAGAACCAAAATCACACCCAGATGGTACTTTAAAGAGGTCATTTTTCCAATTTCTCAATACTTTTTCCAAAATCAGGGAAAAACTGTCCGAAATTTCCGTAAAATTGAAAATTACTTTTTGTCATAACTTCTAAAATAATGCAGCTAGAGACTTGAAATTTTCACCAACCACTAAAAATAGCTACGAGAAAATTTTATAAAAATTTCAAAAAGATTTGATTAATTTTGAGTTAAGTACAGCATTTTGAAAATTTTGGAAATTTCTCATTTTTTGTTAGTTTTTATGTAATTTTTGATTTTCGATATTAAGACTTGAAAATTTAATATGACCTCACTGACATATATGTCTATTTGACCTGAAAAAATCTCGAAAATCGTTAGTAAACTTTTTTTTTATACCCGTCTGAAGTTAGAATTTCGACTAAATTCGTTAGTTTTACCTAAAATTACGCACTTTAACGTACATATAAGAAAATTGGCCAAACCGATTGTTTTGAAATTTGGTGTTTAGATAGAGAATTTCATCGCGAATATTTTGGTGCAATAAAATTTTTATACGGACAAAGAATTGAACATTTTACAAGGATATGATTGAAAAAAAAAATCGGAGAAAGTACAGACAGATATTGCGAAATATTTATATAAATAATTTAATAACTTAAAAATAATAATATATTAAATGCTTATAAAAGCATTTAATTACTGAAGGTTGATAATGTTTTATTGCATCTTATGTATTTTTCGACGCTGAATACGATGGTGTGAATTAAAATCCACATGCAACAATAGTTTTCTATCTATTTTATTCTATTTTGAAAATTCAATATTTTCGGTTATTAATTATTATACTACATATCTAATAATTCACCAACATGGTCAAGTTATGTGCTGCGGCCTAGTGGTAAAGAACCCGGCCTAGCACACCGACAGTACCAGGTTGGATTCCAGCCCAGCTCTCCGAATTTTCGTATTTTTTTTTTCTTATATTATTAACTTCCTTCGTTCAGAATTGTTTTACTGAAGAAATGATTTATCGTTTCTTTAAAATTTAATACGCCCGTCAAGAGAATACCACCCGTCGCGCGAAGTATGTCCGGCTATATTTTTTTTTTTTTTTGAAAATAACTGTAACTCAAAACTGCCGTTGAGTATTAATATCAATATTCAATATAGTTTGATATTATTTTATTGAACACTGCGTGTGCTGTTAATAATTTACCAAACAGTAATCGTTGTTTGGGTACTACTCTACTCAATTACTCCTAAAAAATTCAACGCAGTGTGTGCGTAATTTCATATATAAGGGATATTTATTTATTAATACGTAATATATTATATGGGGTGCGTGGATAGAGTGCTTAAACGTAGTAAAAAAAAAATCATTTATCTTGGCCAATGGCTATACAGTTTTGATGAAAAATTGATTTTTTTTTTACTATACAAGAGTGCTATTAAAACTAATTTAAATGATAAATTATGTGATTGAACATTGTTTTCAATAAAACATACGATTCAAATAAGAATTTTTTCCAATACAAACTGACTCCGGATATTAACAGACTTTAATATATATTTAGAAACAAAATATTTAAACTCAAAAATATTAAAAAAAAAAAAAAGTAAAAGACCTTCAAAAAAATTACTTTCAAATTTATCGAAAACAATAAATTTCATTTTAAATTAAATTAAAATATAAAATTTAACTAGCAGTCTCTGCGAGTATTGAAAAAAAAAAAATCTAATTTTGACTATTTAAATTATCTCATGGAGATATCTGAATGGGTAAATCCGTCCTCGTGGGACACCCTAATATATAGTTTTTAATAAACTTAACTATATTTCTCGGTCATAAATATTGTTTTCGAAATTATGTTTACTCAAAATTTTATTTCGACCAAATGGATTTTCCAAAACGCTCGAGTTCAGTGTGTGTCGATCAATACGCCGCAATTGTAATTATTGTGAACATAATAATAGTCGCGTAAAAAGTGAATTATAAACGCAAAATGTGTTTGAAATAATAATTATGATGACAAAACGTTAATATCGCTATAGGGATGGAGTTTTAACGTCATAAAATCACAAAAAAAAGATATCATAGAATTTTTTCATTAAATCACTTAAAAATCTGAAAAAAAAAAAAGGTGATAATTTAAGTTCGATACTTATCGTTTTTATGATTATTGATAATTTTTTCAAATAACCGGAATCAATGGGATTCTATTTCATGTTTTGAGAAAATTACAATTTTGGAATAACTGCTTTAAAACTCGAAAAATGTATCGAACAAGATTGATTTGTTGAAATGTGAAATATAAATAACCTGTAGCTTTACCTTAAACACATTTTTATTACTTACAAAACAGCTTTTTAAAAGATCAGAACATTTTTTTTTTTTTAAACTCATCAAAACACAGACCCTAATTATTATTGTAACTCATGAATAATGTTATAATATATTCACTTTACCTCGGCGCCAGTTGAAATAAATCCACCAATGAATCATAATCAGTGACGTATCTGGGGGGTTTTCCAGGTCTGTAGAAATATAAGACGGTTCGCTTTAATTCATGAAAATACTCTCTCAACTCAAAAACGAATATTAATAAATGTTTTTTAATGTAAGTGAGCGTGCTCGAATTCTTTTCAATGGCAAAAAAGCTTTCGAAATTAATCGTATTTTTATTTAAAAAATAATCTTTATAAATTAAAAAATTGATAATGATAACTGTGCACGTGCAGTATTCATAATATTGTTAGAAAATAATTGAAACAACTTCTTTCTGGAAACGGGAAAACCATAAATCTGTATTTTGTAGAACGTGTATTATTATTGTTATGTTAAATTGAAACGAGAAGAAAAAAATAACAACTTACAGAAATGTAATAATTATAAATTTTCTATGAAATTAATATTTTTTTATTAAATTTTTTGTTCAATATTCAACAATACGTTTAAATTACGCTCCGTTTAATCTGTAATGAGAATTAAAAAAAAAAAAAAAACGGGTTACCTGAAGTACCGAGAAAACTATCGTCGTAAGTGGCAATGGGCCTTATATAATTCTAAAAAATTAAAATTAAAATTTGAGATGACGAATTCGGCATGAACATGTTAACGAAAATTGCTGAATCTATTTCAAGTGATTTCTTATTTGTTGAATATCTCAGTAGTTTATGATATACATTAATACATTAGACTGTTAGACAAATGTCCAAATTTTCAAAATTTTCATGCGCCAAAATGCTTCTCATATTATTGTCTATGAATGTTTAAATTTTCATGAAGTTTAAATCAAAAAATTATGGTTTCCGAGTCTTTTTTGTCAAATTTTGGGTAGTTTTCCCCCCCAAAACAGATCCAAAATTTTGTATAATTTTTCCCCCAAAAAATTGAAGAATTGAGAAATTCAAAAAATCATCTTTTTAAAGTATGTACCAACTAGAGACAAATCTGGTTTCAAAAAGTTGTCGATCGAGAATTTTTGGACAAGCATTTCCATACGAAAAAGTGTTTACATAGAAAAAATAAAAATAAACATCATTGTAGAACACACTCTAAAAGCAGGTAACAGATTTAAAACGAGTTTAATTCAATATAGTTATTGTATAATGCAATGAAATTAAATTATTACAATATTATGATAAACATAAAATAATAAATAATATTATAATACATACTTATAAATAACAATTTACTCGTAAAAATAAATTATTTATAAAATATTTTTAACACGAAACTGACCTAGTAGAAGACATTAAGTACAAAGTCTGGAATACGAAATATTTATCAAATTTAATTTTTAAGACACGTGCGCTTGCAAATGTGTAGAGGCAATTCCCACCATAAGTTTTGTGTCGTGGGAGCAGTTGTCTCCTTTCACCTCCCTTAAGTTACGCTTATGTGTATTTTAAGGAGAAGATCCTTCACTACCGCCCCAAGAAGTTGGTTACTATTATAATTTTGATTTAATATGGGTACTCTGGTAACATAACATAACAAAACTTTTGATTTAATTCATGCACAAACGCGTATGACGTATTTTGAGACGGATAGTCGATACGCAATGTTTTATGTTTATGTGTTTGCAGTAGGTTTATTATATTATTTCGAGTATTTAACAGGATATGCGTGACTAAAATCGATTCGTGACTCGATTAACAGTAATTTTCTGCGATTTTTATATAAATACAAGTACAAGTCAGTGCGATTTTGAATGAAATTACTAAAAACAAAAAAGTTATATAATTCAAGATTTAAATTTAATGAAATTATTCTGATTCGGCGAGTTTCACGAAATGATTATTTCGGACGACGCGGGAGTTTTAACGCCTCAAATGTCTAATAGGATTTTCGCGAGGTAATTTATTTACTCCCTCGACCAATTTATCCTTTCTATATTTTATATTCTGTAAAAAACTCAACACCGCCGTCGCTGCGAATATCTTTACAGAGGCAGTAATTGAGAATAATTGACGTGCATATTTACACCAGTATTCAGTGTCGTAGCTTGAAATAGACGGGCCCCAGTGCAAATTAAATCTGTGGGCCACTTATTTCACAGTGTTATTAACTTCAAACATTTAAAAAAGCAAAACATATCAGTGGACTCAAAAATTTCTGCGTTTTCATGTTTTTACAGAATCAAATAAGAAGTTGCTAGATCAGATACAAATCTGAATTACACTTATTTAAATCCAATTCCAATTTTTATTTTGCATATTTCCAGGTTGTATTATTTATCAGCATTTTTTTTTTTTTTCAAAATTTTCGTTTGTACTGAAATACATTAGGTCATTAGGACAATTAGGATGAACATTTAACCTAACCTCTCTCCTCAAATGCATTATCCTTATGTAATTTCCAAAAAACCTTTTGGGGGGATTTTAAGTAATAAGTATAACCGCGGTTTCTACGGTACTGCCAGTATTATATTTTAATCAGAAAATAAAAAATGTTTACTGAAGACGTCACTGCTTCTTCTCAATGATTTTTTCCGTTAAAACCCGTTTAATGTTAAACCGAGTATAGAGGTATACAATACGATCGAATAATATATATATATAATATATAAATAATAATTACTTATAATTCGCCTACGCGGTTAATTGTTATTAATGAATAATTTGTTTATATTATTTTGTAACGCACGCGGGACGGGCCATGTAGTAGTGTTTAACAAATACGTAATAATCAATGAACATCATCGCGCATTAATACCGAAACCGCGTATGGCAGTACAGAAACACATAATAATATACAAAACAATTATTATTATAATATGGTTAGGCACGTTATAAAACTGAATATGAATAAACAAAAAAAATATTAGAAAAACGCCGCATATATTGTGTCGAGATTGATTAATTAGAACTCAAGAGTTAAGCCTGTTTAACGCGATTAATTAGGAGCTATAATTAATTAATCAGCTCCTAAGCTCCGACGCCCGACCATTGAGCACGTTTCTGTTTTTATTCTTCAAAAATAAGAATCCCAATCCCAGTCGATATTATCTCCTTTTAAAATTTTTATGTTCTAGGAAATTTTCAAACTCTCTAATTCCAGTCAACAGGTATTTGTAAAATTTAACCGAAATGTTGTTCAAACGATATTACTTATATAAAAGTCAGTCGTGTGCGATGAATTTTATGTTTACAATCTTTTTAATACGAAATATAATACTATTCAATTGGTGATTTAATAATAATACTAATTTAAATCTAAATTTACTTTCCTACCTACTTTTGCGAAAAACTAATATAATGAATATTACGTCATAATTATTGAAATTAGTAAAAAAAAAAAAAAAATCAGAAAACACTTGGTATTTTATAAAAAACGTACTACAGATGATCATAAACATTATACCGGCAGAGTTCACACGAAATTTCGGACGATTAAGCGTTCGTTGCACAATCATCAGGGGCGTGCCGAGGATTTTATTTTGGGAGTGGTTTTAATAATTAAATTTAAATAATTAAATTTAACTTATAATATAGTCATAATAATATCAATAGATAGTAAAATAACATAGTAACTACCTATGTCAATGATTTTACTTGTGAAATATTACACAAACATTTAAAAAACAAATAACATTAATATTTGTATACATTTTATAAAACAATTACCTACTCTGTTATCAGAGTAAAAGAAAATAATTAGTAAGTCTATAAATTTCGATAATGATGTGATTTTTAAATTAAATATATTTGTCATTCAGGATGTGTGTTTTTGTTTTTATTCGAAATTGTTCTATCTCTTTTTAACAACTGACATTTTTAGAAAATATATTTTCTTTTACTCAATATGTACAGTCACATACGAGAACTCGTCGCAGCACATTTTTTGTTAATTAATTTCAATCGTTTTCCACAGCAAGGGTTTCCTTTCATAGACACCAATGACTGGTACATCACGACTATATAACCACCCGTATAATATTTTTATTTTCTAAATAGAATGACGTCAAGAAAAAAGTCTCCAGTCAATTTGGGGGCAGTTTTGAACCCCCATAACCACTGCCTCGGCACGCCCCAGACAATCGTCGCTGTTCATCAATCGTATGTAGTTATTGTAATCGATTTTCAAAAATCAAAATTTATTATCCCTCAAATTATTTTGGGCACATCGAAATTTAACGATTTATATTACTCGCACAAACACTACACACCGTCCAACGAGCTCCGCTCAGAAACGTTTTCCCAAATGCATTGATTCATCATTAACTATACTATGACGGATTCAAAATATAATAACGCGCCGCCGATATGAGGCACCGAGTGACCACTGCGGACACTAACACCCGTCCTGACCGATTCGATTATATAATGGCGAACGAATTGATGATACATCTGTCAATGTTGCCGCCATTTTGCAATCGAATTATTCGTTATAATATTATAAAATTGAAACATTACTCCGGCGTGGCGTCTAATTGCTTATTGTTCAGCTTGGGAACGTTTTCTGTACGCGAATATTATAGTGGAGGGGTAGGGGGAGGTCATTCCAAAGTCCACGATTTATTTACAAAATCTAAAAATGAAATACGTTTTGAGTACATGAAAACAGAAAAAGTGTGTTCTTCGCACGTCGGGTGGGATTCTCTTGACGGGTGTATTGAAACGTTTAAGGAAACGATAAATATCAATTCTTCATTAAAACGAAGCTGAACGAGGGAAGTTAATAATCTAAAAAAAAAAAAAATGTTAGAAAAATGTCCAAAATCTTTCTCATATTATTATTTTCTATCTATGTTTAAATTTTCATATAGTTCGGATTAAATAAACGATGGTTTCCGAGTGGTTTTTGTCAAATTTTGGGTAGTTTTTTCAAACCAAAAAAAAAAAAAAATTGAAGAATTAAAAAATTTAAAAAATGACTTGTGCAAAGTACCATCTAGAGGCGAATCCGGTTTGAAAAAGTTACTGATTGAAACTTTTAGACAAGTTTAATTGTTTTAGAACAAAAATTTTAAAAATGTAAAATCGTTCCTGAAAGTCTTAATTTTATTAAAGAAAAATGACGGATGATTTACAGTAAAAACTACAAAAATTGACTTGTAATATAACGAAACAATGACGTTTAAAAAGCAAAAACAAAATGCATATTTTGCGAACAAAACGCCTAAAAATGCAAAAATTAAATTTTCATATTCCGAATCAGGGAGGCACGAAACGAATATTTGTTTAGCTCGAAGAGCATTGCATAGGATTAAAGGAGGGGGGGGGGCAAAAAAATGCATTTGTCATCAACATCCTCTATCTCTCTCTATAGTCGTCGATATGAACGATTTCTACTCTGTGTATAATATACGTAATATTATTATTGCTCCGATCGTTTTCGACGGACAATAGAGAGACGCGACGCGGTTTCATTCGATTTTCATACCGCGTGGGCGGAAAGAGGAAAGCGGAATGATTTATTTTGTTGTTATATATATATATACACGTGTATATTTTTCATCCGGATGACACAAAAGCGAATCGTGGAGAGGAAAACGTCGTCGTGCTGTTTTTCGGAGGCCGAGTATACACACACACACACAGAGTACAATAGGTACTACTCTCGTTATGCGCGTGCGCGTCTACAAAACGATAATGTATTATTGTAATAATAATAATAATAATGATAATAATATTACGGTAAGCCGTACACAGTAGTTGTAGTAGTAGTAAGTATAATAATATCATTATAGTTATTGACGGTGTTGTATACGTACAATAGCGTTGCAATTTGAGATGAGTACACGCGGTGCGGTACACACGCCGCTCCGGGCTGCGACGGATAATTATTATGATTAGGACTAGGGACTTATTTAGCCCTAAAAAAAAACTTAAAATGCAGCATGTATTTATGCTCTAAAAATGTACCAAATATGCAAAAATGCTAAAACAATCACTTATAGAACATACTGTAAAAACTCAAAATATACGAAAATTGTATTGTATAATTTATTTTAATATGTATTATTAATTCTTCTTCTATTATTTATGAAATTTATTATTTTTTTTTAAGCTTACATTTAAACAAATAAAAATATCAAATAATATTCAATCTCTACTGGTATTCAGTAAACAATTTTCCGATACCAATGAAACTCAAATTAAATATTGAAAAATATGTGAAATATGCACTTATATAGAAAAAAAGCTAAATATGCAAAATATGCAAATTAAAGAAAACTGCATACAACTCCTGGTGTTATGAAACGCATTTCTATACAACTTTTAGCTATGTTTTGAATGATTTTTGAAAAACATGCTAACTCCTAGAATTCCCTAGTCCTAATTATGATTATTATCGCGCCACGTTATTTGACGTACATCTTAGTTAGACCCTAAATCGGAATTTGAAGCTGGGGAATATACCAATTTTTTTTTCAAAAATAGGACAAATACAAATTTTACAAAGGATTTTACAAAAAAAAAAAAAATTGTGCATATATCCATCAGTTCAGTAGGGAGACACTATTCCCAATTTGTTTTTCACATTTTTTTATTTCCCAATAGTTCTCTTTGTCAATACCATATTTTTTCCCAAAAGTTCTTTTTAACAATACCAAATCTATCAATATATCTTATAAAATATAAGAAATCATTTATTGTTAAATAAAATAATTAAAATTTTAAATTATGACCAATGACTGTAATGGTATGGAGTAATATAATTGCTATCAATAAACTCGTCAAATTAATAATTTAATAAATAATATAAAAAAAAAAAAAAATAGTTAAAATTTTAAATTATGACCAACTTTTTTTTTTTTTGGAAATATTAAATTTGTAAAAATATATATTGGAAGAATGTTTTTATGGCAAATACTAAATATTGAAACTGGAGAAACTAGAATGGGAAAAACGGTTTGAGAAAACTGTACTACAATCCATCGTTCATATAATGATTGTGGGTAGAATAAATTATTATATTAAGGGAAAATTGTATAATATGTAGAATCAAAAATAACCTTTAATTAATTAATGGAAAAAAGAAAACCCATTTTTATTTCTTTTAATATAACACATGTATTAGAATTGAAAATACATGTAATTTATTTACCATATTATAAAGTAGAGTTATTGTTTAGACCAGTTGCGGGTTTTGAAAGCGGTCGGTGAAAACGATAAGCTGGTGATTCATTTTCATGATATTAAGTATGTTAATTATTTACACGGAAAAAAAAATGTTATCTATAATCATCACGATGCACCCACGACTCCTGTTATACGATTAGTTTATACTCTTATTATATGATTAGCTGATATTCATAATATGTTATGCCGACATTTCATACGCTATTCAGTATTCGAATTATGTTGAACGTGTTCAATGTCACGCGTGTTATGAAATGCACACTTGTTTAACCTTTGATTGTCAGCGTCACAACGTTCTCCTTAACACCTCAACACGGAGTCACGATAGCTTTTATTCTTGGCTCACTCGATGTGCCAGATCTCCTTTCTGCAATACCATTCAAAATCCCGAGCCATTCATCTAGAACACAGTCTCAATTCTATATTCCAACTCATAAAACATCATACGGACATAACCACATCCTACATCGAATGCTTAGAACTGCAAATTAAATTTAATTACTTAGGCCACGTCCCTCAATTTATTTTCCTCTATAAACAGAGTATACTTCATGTATTAGGTCTTTAATATATTTGTTTTGTTTTTTTTTTTTTTTACTTACCATTAGTTATCTATCTTATATAATATTATGTACTATCTTTTATTACCAATGTTATTTCTTATCTTACCATATATAATTTTGTAAACTTTTGTATCCATGTAAAATTGTCGTAAATAAACTAATAATAATAATAATAATATTCTGATGCTATACTTATTTAAATGATTATTATTTTATTTTGTTTTTCAGTTTAATTAAGTGCCTAATTAATTGCTTTAATTACATCAATGTGTAACGTTAGGTTAGATCATTATTTTACTAGGAAAACAATGTGTTGTGTGATGTGATTTATTTGGAAAAATGTTTGCACAGAATTGACAAAAAAAAAAAAAAAAAAAAAATGTTATTATTAACGTAAAACACGAAAATAATTTATTTACGAGTGACTCTAAAAGAAAAATATTATATAAATTACAATTTTAGACGTTTTATTTTTGAACCTCAATTCGCCATCCCTTTTATTAGTGGTAAAATCCACCCCTACGTTAATACACTTTTGCGTTAACCGTCGTTGTCTCGACTATTTTAGAACGAAGTTCAAGCGTTTTGATAAAAAATGTCACAGTTCGAACGTTGAAAATTTTGTTTCGAACTTTGTACAACTGCCCGTGCAGAGACGTTCGAACTTTAACGGTTATTGTTTATGGCGTTGAAAAAATTTAATAAAGGTTGTATTATGCACCGCAGCCGTCACAAGTGTTTTGTGGTTTAGCCATTTTTTTTTTTTTTTTTTTTATGACTAATAAAAGAATTCCTACAATTCCCAAACTCCCGTTTTCATTCACAGAATCTTGGGAGGAGGGGGGGCAAACGCGTTTCGTGAAAATTATAAATACTTAATAAAATGCAATACTGAAGATAACTCAAACTTTTTCCACAGCTCTCTCACACGTTTCGTTCCAATCTTAGATATTCGTGTAGGTTTCGATTTGCCTAAATCCGTTGTTGATCAGTGAAAAATAGTTTCATTTTTCAGAAACAACAAAAAAAACGAAAATAACGTAAAATACTCGGTCTTTAATTTCGTAATAAATATGAAATCAAAGCTTTGAACGGTACACATAGTGTGTGTGAAAATATATTTTGTAAAAATATTATTACAAGAGTTGAATGGAATTTATAGTTTTGATATGGCTGGTTTTGAAACGAACAATTTAATTTCATTTTTTTTTCACTTATGGCTGGTTTTGAAATTGACTTTATGAGATAGGTGTGATTTTGAAACAAACACTGGAACATTTAAGAAATACAAAACATTTTGAATTCTATGTATATAATTATCTATTAGCAAATACTAATAACCAAACAGAACTTAATAATAATTATAGTTAATACTTGATTTCGTGAAAATTGAAAAAATTTGAATACTATTTTACCAGAGCAGATAAAAACCATGTGTTTAATAATTATGGCTTGATTTAAAATAAACATCGTTAGATAATAATTAACCACAATTTTCTGTCCTCATTTAACTATCGATTATAACTACTTTGTTTGATGTTCAATATTTTTACCAAGTACAGTTGTAATACAGTGTGAATATTTGGAAAATTCAAAAAAAAAAAAAAATCCATTTTGAAAAAATTCATCTTTTAGCCTCATAATATTATGTTGTTTAACATTAACAAAATATTATGTTAAACATACTTCTGATAAAAGTATGATAAAATTATTAGATTTGAAATTTTCAAGTCGAAGGAAATACTATTCTGTTTCCATCGAGTCGAAAACTGAATTCAGTTTCTTAACTTTCTACGCACGGTGCGTATAAGGGGAAAGAGCCCCCCCCTACCACCTTTGCTACGCGCTCATGACATTCGTAACGCGTGGACTCGATTTACTCCAAATCCTTCCGCCACGCCATCGACCGACAGATGGCGACTTCTTGAATATTTCAACGCGCGTGAAAACGCGTAAACCATTCGATCAGCTCATATTTTTCGGGGTTTGCGAGTTCCGTGGAAATCGTTCACGTTTAGAATTCCGGCGGCAAAGCGGCAGTGAAACGTATTGGTTTTACAATGAAGTGAGTATGGCTTTTTTTTTTCTACGTTTGTTATCGAGATATCTTACCAACCCCGTGCAAACAAAATGAAATTACTACTACCCCGGCAGCAGCGCGGGCTGTGCTACCGTGTACCATCATGTACACACATGTATTTCAAAAAGAGAACACTTACTTATTTTGTTTAAGTAAAATACAAAAAGATACACACAAATACGAGATATAATACAAATACATATAAGATACACAAAATACGTTACACAAATATGAAAATGTAAAATATAAGGACCTTGGTTTATTCGTGTTATTGATATAAATTTTAAATAACAACAGTATTATAGTAAACGCGTGAATCGTTAGTAATTTCCAACCTCCTTTCGTTCAAAATAAAACCAATGTATTGTTAATAACAAATTATTATATTGAAAACGCAGTAAATAATAATAACTTCAATAAATAAACTCAATATTTTTTTTTCATCAGTCTAAATTCTGCAAATTATCTTTTAAAGTCGAAAGACATTAAAAAATATGTAATAAGCGAAATATTGAAATAAGTTGTTTGGTTTCTTATGTTATTTGAAACACTTTTTAAACTAGAAAAGCAGATTTTGAGAAATTTTAACAATAATAATAATAGAAAAAAGAAATGCAAAAATCAATAACATTCGGTCTTTACTAATTACTTTTCATTCGTTCTGAGACTCTCCAAGTATTTGTAGTAAATCCGCGACTCGTTCAAAATCAATAGTATATATTGTGTACAGTCATCGTGTTCGCACACCAACACTGTAAATTTGTATATATGGCGGGGGGTGGGAGGGAGAGGGAAAAAGGTGACTTCTTGAGAATTTCTCGAGAAAACGAATTATCCTCGTAACACGTGTAGGTTACGAAACAAAAAAAAAAAAAAAAACTTTGGCCTCTTATGAGATATTTTGTATTCGTGACTTTACTTTGCTCGTAGTAGCACTAACTTGGGGTTCGTTTACGAGTACTCTATCGTTATTGGATCGTCTTCGCGTACAGAGTTTATCCCTCTTCTGACGTCAAACGAATAACGATTAATCATCACTGACTAGTAAAAAAAAAAAAAAGAAAAAAAAAAGAAAGTAACTGTCACGTGCTCGACAATTAATATTAATACGAAATTATTTCCTCGTATGCGTAGGTTTTGCGAAAAGTCATTTTCACATATCCTACCCTTAAGTGATCTAATAAATGATCAACAAAACGAAATTCAACGATCTATACACTGCTGACATTTATCCCGTTTATTGAGTTTATTCGGAGTCCTTAAATCACGTGTATTAGTAACAATTACATATTAACTGTAAAATATTTAAAATTATCACTTATTGTACACTTTTAACTGTGCAATGGTGACTTATTGTAAATTATTAATAAGCACTGATTTTCTGTTCCAACACTCAGCAAACCATATGAGTTAATCAAAATTTAAACATTCTAATTTAATCTGTCTCCCCCCCCCAAATAATACTCTGTATATAAATTTCTACATTTTTACAGTACAATAAGTTGTTAAAATATTCTGTCCAACTACCACAATTCCCTGACATTCGATTTATCCCCTAGGAAGTTATTACAGGGACTTAAAATGAAAACAATGTCGTGACCTCTTGACTAATAAACTCTTAAATACTACTCCCGGTCACGAAGTGCCATCAATGGATGGAGCCCCTTCGTCCCAAAACGCAGTTTCAGAGTAGTTAATTACATCTGTACTATTCTATACTGTACTACTATTGTTTTAGGTTATTTATAGATTGTGAAATTTTTATATTCACGCGATAAGGTTATGTTTTTAATATACCAAATAAAAATGTGAAGTACTAAACATATTATTTAATGTTGAATGTGTAAAAATACAAACGTTTTCAAGCGTACAAATCACAAGTTTTTAGAGAACTGTATACGGCGTGGAACTGCGCATTTCGCACAAGCTCAGCAAGTGCACTCAGTGACAGACGTCGGAGGAAGGCGATGAGGATATTTGACCCGCCTCCAACTTCTACGAACTTACTATACATTTTTCTCGGGCCTTTTAAGTTTCAAAAGCTATTTTTCACACTGTCCGAAAGCGAACTCGTGCTGAGCGAGTACAGATGAATTATTTTTATGCTTTTAATACGTAGATACATTATTGAAATAATCAATATATAATAAAATAATCTCTACGTTAATTACAACGATAAAATATGTACTAACTTATTGTGTTTATTACTCATAAAAAGTAGAAATGTTAAAATTTATTCGGTTTTTTTATTATTATTCATGTACTAGCTTTTAAACTAGGTCTAGGCATTATTATCTTATAATTTAACAGAAAAAGCTTTAAAGTATTGGTTTTCTATAAAAGTGTAATTTTTACACGAAAAAGTCAAAATGGTATGTCAAACCGATAGGATACCGAAGATGTGGTAGTGTTTATTAATGTGTGGAGATGGGTGGGACGCTTTGTGGTTGTTGACCCTTAGGCTAATAGTTCTAGAAAAGAAAGTAGTATTGTACAGGTTTTTGCGACCTTCCCTTCTATGCAGAACCTGATTTATACATTTTGATCTTCAAGTGGTCGTCATTCCTATTTTAACTTAATGAAATTTTTTATCTTCTACCAAACAGCAAAATTCATAAACGATTTCAGCGTTTTCGATTGGTGCCGACTACAAAAATAACTTATTAGATACCTATTGTAAATATTTAAATGTCAACAATTTTCCATACTGTCCTTGAATGCTCATTATTTTTAAAGTTTTAAAAATTTTTATTTTTATTTTTTAGTCATTTTTTTTCTCATACAAATTAATATAATAAAATTACTAATATTTAAAACGTTGCGACGGTGATGGTGATGCAGAGTAGTTAATTATTTTTGTTGTCAACTGAGGTGTAATTTTGGCGGAAGAGTTCAAAATTATAAGACTAACGAGCAGTCTATTTTATCTAAAACATAAAATAATTATAAAGCCATAATATTTTCTTATTATACCTAATAAAATCAAAATAATAATTGTGGAGATTTTTTTTAATGAATGTTTTAAAAACGGGACATTTTAATAGGTACTGATAATCATATCAACTCCCTGTTCTATTTTAAGTTCCTTTCATTTATTTTCGTGTCCCTTACAACCCTTTAACTGGGGGAAAGAGAAGGGAGAACGACTATAGTGTATTACAGTGGACAAATTAATAAAAATAGATTCTACTACGTATAATACTGATACACATTGGTCACGCGTTTACCAAAATGAAATTGGTGTATTTTTATTTATTTTTTGTCGTGAATTCTCGCACGAACCGATAAATCACCGCTGCAGTAGTACCATTAGATGATTTTTATTCTCGTTTCGCACGATATTGTAATCAAATGATGGATTCGTAAACGTGAATTCGAGAACTAATTCAATCTTCGTACCGTCGAAATTGGTCAAGGTTTCGTTTTTTTACTTTAATGTAATCGAATTTTCAAATAGCCCTTACTTTCAACGTTAATTCATCAAGTTAATCTTTCAGAAGTTTTGGATATTTAAAAGTAGGAAATTTGTTTAGAAAATCTTTTAGAGTAACTCGTATAAAAGTGTTAACTGGATTTTGAAACTCAAATTGTGTTATACAAAAAAAAAAAAATAAAAAAATAGGTTAAAGTTTATTTTATAACAAAATAAATTATATAATTAATATAATATCTAAAGTTTAACTCGAAACGGGTAAAATTTAATTGAAAATGTTATAGAGTTTGTATTTATAAAATTATCATCGATAATTAGTGGAAATTACTACAAGTTTGTATAAAGCCATTACATTTCTACTTCGTAAAGTCCATAAAATATCTAATAAATTTCGATGAAAACCAACTTCGTGGCATATTTTACATGTTTTTTTTTTTCAAATTCTCATTAGTTTTTCCATTACGCGACGCTTGTTACAATATTATTGAAATAATCGAAAAATTAACGTATCGAGAAGAAGAAACTTTTAATCTTATAGATCGGTGAAACGAAACTTTTGAATTATATGGAACAATTCGAAAACGTGGTCACGTGAAAAAAAAAATCACTAATCAATATAATATATTTTACTACTCTAAATCGGTGAGAAATTGCTTTTATTCTTCACATAATTTTCTATTTAGACAGAAATCGACGTCGAAATTTCATAAAGATTGGCCAGATTGATTATTTTTTACACGCTATTAAAAATTAAACTACAGGCCGAAATGACTCTTAATGACAAATCAAATTGAATTTTAGATTCTGAACGAAGTGAAGAATCTAGTGTTTTTACAATGATGTTTATTTTTATTTTTTTCTGTGTACAACTTTTTGTATGGAAATACTTGTCCAGAAGTTTTTGAAACCGGATTCGCCTATTTTCCTCTGATTGTACTTTAGGGAGATCATTTTTTAAATTTCTCAATTCTTCATTTTTTTTTTTTTTTTTAAAAAACTACTCAAAATTTGACAAAAACGACTCGGAAACCATAATTTTTTTGA
>JAIPRM010001494.1:0-37550 GCA_025469315.1 Stegophylla sp. TES_Ste_2020
AAGAAAATTTTGAAAATGTGAAAAAATATTTTGGACATTTTTTGAAATTTTTTTTTTTCTTATATTATTAACTTCCTTTGTTCAGAATCGTTTTACTGAAGAAATGATTTATCGTTTCTTTAAAATTTAATACGCCCATCAAGAGAATGCCACCCGTCGTGCGAAGTATGTCCGGCTTTTTTTTTTTTTTAATAGTTTCAATGTTTTTTTTGATTTGGCATGGTCCAGGATAAACTCCAATCACAATATAGAGATAACATTCCATCAATACCATATACGAAGGACAAAATTGTAAATGAAAAAAAATCTACGCCCTAAATTCATCTCCAAAAAGCCAAATACTCCACCAGTACAAATAACTTGTGGCCATTATCGAACAGATTAATAAAATATTTTATGCCGTGTGAAGCTATTTCAAAATAAAATTATGAACGAATTGAAATTTTTCTAAAACGCCGAGTTATTTTGAACGTAACGAACGGTGAAATGTAATTTTATTTTGTGGGAGCTTAAAACGTTATAAGTCAATGATCAGTACATTATTATATTACTAAAATAAATAAACACGAGTTACCTATGCGACAAAAAAAAAAAAAAAAACATATGACGTCGAGAGCAGGAAAACTACGTTTTGATTTCGATTTCGATTTCAGACGAATATTTTTTTGCTATTTAGAAGTTTTTTTTTTTAAATTTTTACTATTTTTAAAGTTTTAAACGTGCGAAACATGTCAGGGCACAATTGCGTACGGATTCGTTTCGACCAACGTGTACGGATAAAGGACAAGATCGACAGATTGAGCTATGGTTTGCATCCCGATGGTGTTACTAATCCTCACGAATCGCCGTCCACGTTGACCGAATACCAGTTAAAGTAAATATATATTATATTTGAAATTATCCAAAACGCTATCAGTAGGGCAGAGGACTTGTAGCATTTGCATATTTGTTTTGCTCAGTTACATAAGTAGCAGAGTACGAAATAAATACGTTTCGTGCTTTTACAGAGCTAGTTTTGAAATTTTATTCTGCACGTTATAAGTGCATATTTTGAGTATTTTTGGTTTTTAAGGCATATTTTATATTTTCATACTCTATTTTCAAACTTTTTGAGACATATTTAACTTATTTCGATTTTTTCCACACCGACGTTTTTATTTTAAACAATTAGTGAAAATTTTTAGATAAAAATTTATTTACTTTTAATTTTTGTCGCATAATATTGTTTTTGAGTGTAGTCCGTGGACACGTCATGTATTTCCTAGAAACGCTCGAGGATTTCGAATACTTTGGATTCCATAGTGTTACTGAATTTCCCCTTTTCGTGTTTATAATAATGTTTATTTAAAAATGCAGATACTTATAAGTACTTTTTGTAAATTTTAAATTAATTTAGTATGATTAATAATTCATATAATATTATAAGCTATGATTTTGAATTGTTTTATAATATGTAATAAACGCCGAACAGAGGGTATTTGAGATGACTAAGCTGCTCTGCTCATGACTAACTTTAGTGTAAAGGATATTTTTGTGAAACGTATAATTATTTTACGGTGTATAACCACACTTTTGTGTTTTTGTGTTTTTTTTTTTTTTTGACACATTATATTACTACGGGTAAAAAAGACCAATTAATTTTATGCGTGTAACAAGACAGAAAAAAAAAAAACGAAATATAATCGCACATCCTTTCTTATGCAGGTGTGTTACGTACACGGTTTTTTTGGGCATGCACTTTAATTAAATCAAAGAAAAATCTACTGGAATTTAGAATTGTATTATCTCTTTAAAGATTTATTTTCTGAAATATAATTGTCAATTAATGCGTTTCAATTAAACGTTCGACGTTATATTTGTTATGGACCGTGGAACAGTAGTTCGAAAAACATTTTTTTGGTGAAAAAAGTAACGAGTAGTTGGTAAAAATCGGATATCCGGCTCGAAAGGAAATTTTTTTGTAAATTATTCATACTTTCGTATATATTTATCAATATGACTAGGGCGAAAAAGAATTTACCCCCCCCCCTATCAGTATGTAAATTTCTAATGAACCCCTGCTTGGTGGCCCGCAGCATTCGTTTGATTTACATACAATAATAAATATTATTTTTTCGAAAAGTCGAAAAGTTTCTACTACTACTACAATGCTAGGATCGCGTTGACCTTATAAACGCGCGCTAGTATATTCATCATCAACGAGCTCATTCATACTCAATAACAGTCTGTTTATTTCTGTAGGTACGTCTGCAAACTGTGGTGCGCATTGTTCCCAACAGCGACCAACGTCGTCTGGGGCTTTAATTAATTTAATTAAAATCCACTGGTCTTTTGTACACACGATGGAGTGTAATCACTCGAACTATACCCAGCACTCTCCTACATCCTATACTATTCGCGCAGTATTCCCGTAGACGACTGTATAATAATAATAATATAATTATCACAAACACTACGTAACGTCCTAACCCGCGGATTCTCGGGTGATGGGAACTCGTGTCTCTCGACGGGAAACGCGGAATTGGTTCCCGGGTCATATAAAGGGTACGAATTGGTTCCCGGAATCAAATACAGATTCCAAAAAGAACTATCGGGAAATATTGAACGTCGTTGTACAAATTTTGGCATTTCATTATTACCAAAATGTTCCCCCACGTTGCACCACAAGTCTAGCGGTGTATATAGATGGAGCGGAGCGAAACGACGAGAGCCAAAACACGCACGGAATCTGCTGATAGTCATAAATAGGGAAATATTATTTTTTATTATTAAAATATTTCTTAAACGAGAAGGAAATTGTTGCTGGTTGGAATGTATCATAATAATATTTTGAAAATTTAACTTAACACGGTTGTATTACCATGAAATCTTGCAGGAACCAATTCGTAGTCGTCCCTCTCGACGTCCCGAGACGGTTAAAATCAATCTGTTGTTGAATGATTTATTTTCGAAGAGTAAAAAATTAGTTATTTAATAATTTGAGAGTGTATACAACGCGAAAAGTCTATGTAGATTATTATATTTTTATATTAATAATATAATAATCACTTTGTTCCATGTTATATGATTTTTTCTTTGAACCTACATCAGCTTTTTTGTTATAAACATTTTAAACGACAACGCTGAGAGTAAGCAGTAGTAGTAAGTTTAATATTTGATATAGGAAAGGGGGCCCGGATTAGTTTGTCCCCGGGGCCCTTGATTTCCCTCCACGACCCTGTACGCGATCGACAGTTATGTGAAAATTTCCCATGACGTTGCGAGTGTACACGATAATGTGACTCGGGTAACCACTGTAAGTTGTATTTTACAGAAAATCCGCGATCAGTCGGTTGGTCTAATATACTGATAATAATTTATTCTGCACGTGTAAACGTCACGCGTGAATCACGATGGTACATTTCGAATTTCCCATTTGCGAGCACTTTTTCCGCCGATCCACTACGAGACTGTTATCTGTGCAACGTTTTGGCGATCTGGACAAATTATTTATGGGATTCGCAGTAGATACCGTTTTTGGACGGGGTAAAAAAGCACCAATGATAATGTATTGTCACATGCGCGGTGTTCCAGTACCTCGTTCGGGAATAAGTTTTTTTTTTCAAAATTGACTTTTAGATGTTCGAGAGAAGAAGATAACAATATTCCATTCGTTATTTTCCCTTCTGTGGACACGGCTACTGGCTTATTTATAATCTCTTTCGGGTTGTGCTTTTTCTAGTGATTGAAATATTATGACTTGAAGTTAAGTTAAGGATGTTACATTTCGCATACTTATACTGATACCGAAAACGAGTTTTTTGAATATAAGATTATTACTCCAGAAATACGAAATGTTTACACAATACTACACAAGGAAAGTTTATCTGTGACACAGTGTTTTGATTTTTTCGTTTTTCTTATGACATCATAATACACAGATTTGGCGCGTTCAAGTTGGAAACCCCGGAGGAAGTGGACGTGTCGAGGGCCGAACGAAACCGCGTGCTCGCGCTGATGGAAAAACTGTGGACGGTGCAACAGCGGTCGTACAACAACCCGTACGAATCGCATTATCCGGTCATCAGATCGGTGGCCGTGAAACCGCGGTTAGACCGGAGCGCGGAAGCCGCGTTGAAACATTTCAAAATGAACGGTCGGACGGAATACCAGGCGATCTACGACCGGGCAGAGTACGAGGAGATCGCTTGAATTTCGATCGATAATATTGTCAAAGGGCGATTAAATGTTATACATAAAAAACGTATCAAAATGAATTATGAAATCTGTATAAACTGATTACACGACTTAAAGAACTCGCTTTTATATTTTTGGATTATTATTACAGGGGTGGGGCACATTTTTCAATGTACCCCATAATCGGAATGCAGGGGTGAAAACCATATATAGAGGTGCCATACCGTATAGTACTGCAGCTGTGTGTAGTGAATTGAAGCAATCAAATGGAATAAGCTAAGAGTGACCATTTCGAGAAAAATAAAATTATTTTTCTTATTTGGTTTGTACCACTTTAAATTTTCTTATTATCAGCAATATATTATAATAACCACAATATTCATTTAGAAAATTTTAAATTATGATAACAGTTCCTTATCAGTGATCCGTTTGAGCAAAGGATACAATATTTTGATACGATAATTTGATTCTTTTCAATTGGTCACTCTAAGCGTATTCCATTTGAATGCTTCATTTACGTATGCGTATGGCCACGGGTTGGTTAAAACTCGAACACCTGCTGCAGATTACTCGTATATTCGCGTTTACAAGAGTCGTGCCGGTAGCAACGTTAAATTAGGTTAAAGTCCCTCATCAGGATTTAAGGGTTTTGGTTTTCATTTCATTTAATCAGTTCCAAAAAAAAAAAAAAAAACCGGTTCAAAGTCATTCTTGTCAATCGTCGCCCACGTGTTCGTGTGCCCAGTACACGGGGACGCATTTCCATGCACAGCCACGCGGCGGCGGCGTTTGAGCGATTATACACTCGACGCAACGATGTAAAAGATTAAAGGATTTAAATTAAATTAATTAAAACCTCGGGTGAACTGACGTTTGCACGGCGAAAAGAAAGGAATGGGAGAAATGCGGCGGCTAACCGCAGATTAATATTAACGACGTTGTCAAAGGCGGCAAATTCAGTTTCATGTAATAATAATAATAATAATAATAATAATAATACACACTCGCGTTAGACAAGCGTTTACATAATCTCTCTTTTTATGGCCCGCCGCGCCGTTTTCTGTCTGTGAAATGCGCGCGCACACACGTACACACACTGCACGCGCCCGTGTTGTTATTCTGACATCTGAAAGCTTGAAATGGAATTCGTGTATTAAGAGTAGAGAAACACCGACAACAGCATTGCCGCTCGAGAGATGGTACTTGCAGCGGGACAATATTGAAGGGCAAAATTATCGCTGTAATGATCTACAATTTCTACAACCGGTGGCGGCGCTGGCGAAAGGGCGCCGCCGCCAACAGGAATTTTATTAGCTTTCGTGTTCCTGATAGTAATTTTGAACACCAAAAATTACAGTTTTACAAAATGTAGAGTTCAAAATGTTATTTATCATTAATGAGCTGTTAATTTATAGGACAGTGTACATTCTTTTAGAGCTGATTACAAATGTAGCTTACTTAACACAAAATTTGAGTCACGTAACAACCAGTTCGTTTTTGAAAATTTTATTTCACATTTTTTTAAATTTTAATTTGTTAGTTCTTTTTTTTTTAAACTATATCTTTTCTTTTTCATTAATTTTACTGTTCTATACAATATGTGTAACTGTATAAGTGTCGAGTGTGCATTTACAGTATATTATTTGATTTGTCATGAATTGATAATATAATTATAGAGTAAAACTCAATCAACTCAAATTCAATCAAAACTTTTATAATTACTTTTCATCACACATTATTCAAATGAATGATCTCTGTTTAGAATTTTCAATACAGGAAAAAGAAAAACAATATTTTACACGCAATCTGTAGAAAATTATAATATTATATTGTTGTATCTATATAACGTTATAATTTTTTTAATAAATTTACGCGATGTGAAAATAGCTTATCATAATATCGTGGAAATAACTATTTTTTATCAGTACAAAATAATTGTGTTTTGTTCGTGTGTAATAAAATTACACACATTACTATTCATAAATAATTGTAAATTTTTGTTTATGCGTCGGGGGGTACGTCATACTCGTGTAATATAAAACGATGGCAAACGGAAGAATATTTTGAAAATGGAATTTAATACAGTTGCTTTTGAATATTATTATTGGTTTCATAAAAAAGGAGTTCGTGCCAAGATCACAAATCAGATTATATTTTATTTCTTGAAACTATACGTATTCATTCCAGAATTAATGATGACCCTCTTTTCCCGTATAATTCTTAAATACATGCATATTTTCAATGTTACTCAATTACAAACATACAAGTATAATATTTTTCGCATAATAATACTTATAGTATTTATATAACTTTTAAATTAATGTGATTGAAGGTTTGGAATCATTAATATAATGCACGGTATTTTTTTTTTTTTTTTTGTACGACTTACATCCATCTCGTCCGTTACGCTTTTCAACGCATTATTTTCATAATAACAGCTCCTTTTAATAGAGTATAATATTATGATCAGAAAAACACAACGTTATTAATTAAATTTTTCATTTGAAAACGAATGAAATCATATTTTTATTATTATTATTATTTTTATGAATTTATAATTACAGTTGAACTTGATTAACTCGAAGCTGAAGGGGTCGGAAAAAAAAATTCAATTTATCCAAGCATTCGAGTTGCCTCAAAAAATTATAAAATATTCATATTTTTTTTTAAACAATACAATCATTTATTTATTATAATGTATAATATCAAATATGTAACGAAAAATATTTTTATAATTTTATAAAGGTATGCGTGTATAAACACAAATTAGAAAATTATTTAAAAAAGATATTTATTTTTATAAGATCCAAGATATTTATCTAATTTTTCTTGGGACCTTATTGAAAATAATTTCGACGAAGAACATTTCCACACTCACTTAATTTTATCAATTATCGTAACTAAAAGAAACTGTTACTCTTTATATTGTATTTATTAATACAAAATTGATAAATTATAAACTTGTTTATCAAATAGTTTACAAAATAAGTTTCACTAATTATTTTTAAAATTATTTCCATATTAGTAGTCCAAAATTAAAATATTATATATATATATATATCAACGTTGTACATTTTAAGCGACCCATTCAAAATTATTCGCGACCAAATTTTGGGTCACGACCCTATGGTCGAGAACCGCTGGTGTAGACGATTTCGAGTTAACCAAGTTCGACTGTACATCGTTAAGTTTTTATATTACCTAACCTTATTTATTATTACATTATACATCGCTATTGCCGTGTCTACATAAATTATTATCATTAAGGTAGTAAAGTCCAATCTATATTATAAAGTTTATATTAGGTATTTTATTAACTGTTTTATTATACCAATACATTTCACATAAACACCGTTATGCGCTGTAATAATTATTGTTCTCGTGGACTTTGTGAAATAAATAAATAAAATATTTTGCAATTTAAACTGCAGATAAAAGTTTCGAGATTTTCTTTTTCATTTATACTATAGCTTATATACTTCGAATTCCACATTAAAAACCGTAGAAATAACTTATTTATGATTAATTTCAATAGCGAATTCATTAGGAAACTTATTTACATTTTTATAATAATGATTTTAATAATATTATGTTTTCTGTTGGGGATAAAAAAAAAAAAAAATGAAAAAAATAAGTCAAATAAAAAAACAAGTCGAGCAACGTAATTTTCTGTTCGTTAACGAAAAAGAACAAGTCTTAATACTCGAGTGCCTATTCGCTCGTGCAATTCCAACGTTTTTACATTATAAATAATAATATGTAATAGGTACGTAGAGAATACGTAGAGTACCTAACTGCGCCAATAATAACAGTGCCATTAGGCGCTCTATTCAACACGATAACAGGAACAATAATATTATAATCACGACTTTTGATGTACATTGAAATGCAATTTCCTCTCGCGGTTTGTATGTAGTTTGAAAAGTTCTGAATAATTATCGCTGAACTTCATTTTAGATTCTGAACGAAGTAAAGAAGCTAGTGCTTTTACAATGATGTTTTTTTCTCTGTGTACAACTTTTCGTATGGAAATAATTGTCCGAAATTTCGATCAGCAACTTTTTGAAGCCGGATTTGCCTTTAGATGGTAATTTAAAGAGTTCATTTTTTGAATTTCTCAATTCTTCAATTTTTTTTTTTTTTGGAAAAAACTACTAAACATTTGACAAAAACGACTCGGAAACCATCATTTTTTGATTCGAACTATATGATAATTTAAACATAGATGGAAAATAATACGAGAAAGATTTTGGCGCAAGAAAATTTTGGAAATTTCTTTCTTTCTTCCCTCGTTCAGAATCGTTTTATTGAAGAAATGATTTATCGTTCGTTTAAAATTCACTACACCCGTCGTCAAGAGAATCCCACCCGACGAGCGAAGTGCACCCATCGTGCGGAGTATGTCGTGTTTTGGAAATATTATTATTTAATATAGGTGTGTATAATAATAATTATAATTGAATATTCCGCTCCGATTGTGCATACACTTTGGGAAGACTTAGTTCGAGCACACGCCACCGTCCATATTATTTAGACGTGGCCGGATCCATAAACGGATGAAAATATATATTAAAAAACCAAAACTGCGTCCAACGTTGTCTCGGCGAATGGCTCTCGGAGAAACGCGCGACATTTCGGGGTACGGAGAGAGAGAGAGAGAGAGAGAGAGAGAGAGAAAAAAAAAAAAAATACAAACGGGCGCGCGTTTTAAGTTTTAACGCACAAATACATAATTGTACATTCACTTCCTGTGATAGTCACCGGCACGCATCGGTATAAATTCAATTCCCGGAGAAGGAAGAACGAAGGGGGCCGGGGGGTTGACCGACTGAATTTAGTTGCGTTTTATTTGGTGTTTTTTACGTGATCGCGTTACCAATGGACATCGTCGTCGGTCGTGAGCGCGTGCGATGGCGACCCGAGCTATTAGAGATATTATGTCACGTTGCCGTTGGACTTTTTTTCTAAATGTTCGAAATTAAGTCCACCGAAGAATTTTCGTTCTGCCGTTGTCCGAATCCACGAGAAGCACCGGACTACTATCATATATATATATATATATAATTTTGTCTTCTAATATCGTCTCCGTGGATACAAGGCCGTAGCCGGGGTATGGTTTTCGGGGTTCAAACCCTCCATCCTGAAATTTATTTTCAAATCAAAATAAATAAAATTATATAAGAATTATAATAATATTAATAACATTATTTTATGTAAATTAGCATAAACTTCATGATAATGTGTAATTATTATTATAGCAAATAAATTTTGTTGCTATTTTTTTAATCCTAATTTTTTTATCAAAATACATCTCTTTATAATCTAAACCGAAATGGTGTGGATAGCACATTGCATATTTTGGGAAACGCACATTCCCCAGGTATTTACAGTGTTTTCCCAAAAAACCGTACAAAACTATTGTCATTATTTAGGTTTGATTCGAGCCGATTTCAAGGTCAAAGCTGACCGTGGTATAATGTGCAAAACAAATATCGCGTGAAAGGGATGGAAATCGATAAACGAAATGAATAATAAACATTATCCGTTCAAATATATATGATAATTGTGTGACTCACGAGTACCCTTTAAAATACATTTTAAATTTTAATAATGACATAATATGTTTTCATTATGTAAACATTAATTATATAACATCTTATAAATTGTATAATCGGAGTGAAAAGAAATGAAAATAAAAAAATGTCGGCAATACTTTGCTCGCATCGGGTGGAATGCTCTTAGTGGATGTATTGTATTTTAAAGAAACAATATACGATTTCTTCAATAAAGTGATTCAAAATAAATCGAGTATAATATAAAAAAAAAACTAATCAACTTTTCCAGTCTGTATTAAACTAATATTGATAATGAGTGGAAATCTCAATGATCTAATTTCTAATACTATTAGTTCAGGAATTACTAAATTACTAAAATCCATTTCACGAAAATCTTATTTCCGAAATGTTGATTCATTTTTATTCAAGTTTTTTTTTTATGTTCGACAATACTACAAAACTATTAAAAAATTTCAAAAAATTACCTTTTCAAAGTACCATGGAATTTTATTGGTACTGTTCCGACCATTTTTTTTTTTTTTTTTTTTTGAGTACAAAAGTTGTAAATAGAAAAAAAATAATGTAATGATTAAAAAACCACTAGGTTCTTTGCTGTACTTATTAAAGTCTAAAATTAGAAAATTGATAAGATAATAATATATATTTACAACAAGAATGTATAATAAAATCACTTTATTACATAGTTTATTATATTGAAGCATTGTTGATGATTTATCATTGAGATTTAATGAATATATTATACTTATTTTAATGAAAATAATTTTTAAATAAATTACAATGAAAAAAAAAAAAAAAAAAAAAAAGAAAGGACATTTAATACCCGTGTCTACTCTCTTGGATCTGACATTGTTGATTTTACGCGAAACAAAGTGTGCAACAATAACTGTATAAGTAGACATAAAATGTTAAATGACACATAACCCTTGTGGCCTGTATACACACACGCGCGAAGGTCAAAGGATATGCAAATATTGTGCCTAACTACGTTAATTGTTATAAACATTTAACAGACCGTAAGTTAGTTGTTTTATTGTGTTTGTCTTTTGAGCATAAAAATTCAAGTACCTAGTCATACAGTGTACGTACAGAAGCTGTACACCGAAGCGCGTCCATCTAGGAAAATCCAGTGAGAGGGCAACAAAAACAATTTTATTTATTACTGGATATAAAAAATATTTATTGCACGTATAAGTAAATTTTTCTGAATCTTTTAAACGTAAATTCTAAATTAATCGTATTTTTGAATATGTTTTCTATAATGAGTATTATATTTTGTAAATTGAAATCTTGAATAATATTTGATAATATGATCATTGTAAGACAGATAATCAAAAATAATAATGAAATTATTGAAAATTGTATAAAGAATAGTCAGAAGAATCGATGGTTGGCGGAATCGATATTTTGACAAAAAAAAAAAAAAACAAAACAAAAATATTGACCTCACAGTATACCATTTTGAACTTGAGAATTTGAATTGTTCAGTTTATTATTCAAATAATTATTAGAAGTTTATGGTCTAGATTATAAGTTATAATTTATAACCATATAAATAATACAAATTATCAATTGAAAAACTCTAAATTTCGAATTCCCAAGTTGAAAATTTAAAAATCACGAAGTTCAAATTTCAAAACACAAATTCAGAATTGTTTCAAATTGTTTTTTTTTTTATACGTGGTAATACTACACTTCCTTGTAGTGATTACGTTTGATTGATGTTTCATAAATATTATATGATAAAATTATCAAATTAAAAATTACACTATACTAATACTATAGTCCAGTCACATAATTATGAAAATGAGCTTTTTACCACATTTATTTTGTACGTATGTGAAAGTAATTAAATTTAATCACAGAGTACCAAACCTGTAGATATATAACAATAAAAAAAAAATGTATATATCTGTGACCAAAAACCAGACTGAATGGTGGACACTGAGGAGCGTTATCTGAGTTTTTTTTGACTGATAAATGTGATTTTAAACTATTAAAGTAAAATTCAGAAATTTAATAACTAATAAGTAAAGAATTAATCATCGTAATTGTCACCACTTACGCAGCCGTTACTTTTTTGGCTTTTGTTTACAGTGTTTAATATTTTTTTGAAAAGGTTTGGAAAATCCAGGGAAGGATATATTTCTCCTCTGTCCTCCTGTATGATGTCCTCATGAGCATCACAACGAGTATTACCCACCCCCGATTATCGATTTGGGACCAAAGAACGAAGCACACATTATCGAAACGCGGAGAACTATTACTATAAAAAAAAAAAAAAAAAATATATCGTGTCTTTGCTTAACACAATGCCTATAATCTCCGAATATGATTAATGGCTTGGAACGTTCACGCGCATGCGCGTGCGTACTTACGGCTCACAAAATTTTAAAACCACATTAAACTTCGATTAACTATAACGGTATGTTGTATATTTATTAAAATTGTTTTCGCGGGTTCTTCGTCGTTGCCATTTTGCGTACACCTTTTGATTATTATTATTATCAATATCAGGGGTGAGCCGAAGGGGTGGTGATGGGGGTTCAAACCACCCCCAAAAATTAAAATATTATGGATGGTGAATGCTCTGTACGTTTGTAATATAGTTGTGATGTACCCTCGTTATTGGTGTTTAAAAAAAAAAACCCTTGCTGTGGAAAACGAATCGCGGGTTAAAAATGATTGAAATAAATTAATAAAAAATTTGCTGCAAGTTCTTGGATGTGACTGTTGAATAAAAAAAAAAAAAAAAATTCTAAAAATGTTAGTCGATAAAGAGATAGAACAATTTTGAATAAGAACAAAAACACACACACACACATCCTGCACGACAAATATATTTAGTTTAAAAATCACATCTTTATCGAAATTTATGGACTTAATTTTACTAATTATTTTCTTTTATTCTGATAACAGTATAAAATTGTTTTATTAAATGTATACAAATATGCAGAGTGTTATGTAATATTAATGTTATTTGTTTTTTTTTTTTTTTTAAATGTATATTTATAATGTTTCGCAGTAAAATCATTAACATAGGTAGTTAACGAGTTACTATATTATTTTACTATTTATTGATGATATTATTATGACTGTGTTATAAGTTAAGTAGGTACTTACTTGAATTTAAAAATTAAAACCACCCCCAAAAATAAAATTCTCGGCACGCCCCTGATTATTATACCGACAACAACATTATGCCGTTTCCAAAACCGCTGCAGTAACTGACGGATCCAGAGCGTATTACGCGCTGTAGTTGTAATAATAATAATAAATAATTCCGATTTAATTTGTCACTCCGTTCTTCTCGGCGCGGAATAAATAATCAGCAAGAGAAGGGGGAAAAAAAAAACAAAAACGCTCAATGCGGTTTTCAACGGTTAATGATATAAATTGAATTTACGGCTACGTGACGTGTTTGTAAAAAAAAAAAAAAAAAAAAACACCGCGTTATTTGTATTTTGTTCAAATTGTATTAGGGAGTTTTACTTTATTTTTTTTTTTTTTTTATATTATTTTTTTCTTGCACCCTTATAATATGATTAAACATTTCCGACGTTATATATGCAGCGAAGAGAAGAAAAGAAAAAGATTTGTCTCCTTTAATCCCGCGCCCGCGCACGTTTCCTCGCTCGCTTGTCGTTATGTATATTTTTTTTTTTTTTTTTTTTTTTGATACGGAATTCAAAACGAAAACCAATGCCGTGCTACAAAGACATTGTCGTCACCGTTTGCTGCTTATACGCATAAAAATTATGTTTTTTTTTTTTTTTTTTTGTTGAATATCACCGTCAAATGATATAGTTTTACGTTTGCAAAAATTATATTCATTTATTAGCCAATAATTTATTAATATGTAATAAACTAATTTTGTGTTATATAACTAACATTTTATCATGTAAACAGTGTAAATATAAACCCTACTGTAAAACCCACTGTAAATATGGGTGGTAATAGATTTTTGGGGAAAATTTGGATCGTGGTCGTGAAAAGATTGAGAATCACTGATATAAACGGTCGAAAACCAAAAAAAATCAAAGGAGACACAAATTTGAAATCGAACGATAGCACAGATAGTCGCGGTACCTAATGATAAATGGATGAAATCCTTTTCGGCCAGTGCAGTCCTTTTCGGTCAAAATATATCTTTCCTTGTTCGGCCACTGTCACTATTAGGTCAGAATATTTTTCATTAAAATTTTAGTACACACAATTCTCGGAACCACTTCTGATAATTTTTCACTGTATCACACTTATAATTAGGGCTGGGATTTCGATGCAATTCGCATTTGCGATGCTCGTTTTGTTATAAATACGTTTTAGGTGTTTTTCAATTAGAATAAGAAATTTTATTTTGCATTTTTTGACAATATTTGATTTTAAAGTCATTTTTATCATTTTTTAGTACATTTTATAGGTTTTTAGGTCATTTTTGGCATAAAATTCAAATTCAAAATTAATTTATTACTAACTTATAATGTGGGATTTATTTTATACGCTTACAATAGATTAAAATATAATATCTTATCCACAATTCTTATACATTATTTAAGTTCTTAGCTTGCCTCCCAGCATAGTGGTATGGTAGAAGCCCAGAACATTAAAATCGATAAAGACGCCCGACGATACCTCCCACCAGTCATATAATATTTTGAATTTTAAGCTATTATAAATAATTTTTAAAGACATTTTTTTAACGTATTTTTTAAATTTTTTAGGTCATTTTTCTTGCATATTTTTTAATAGAATTTTTAGTGATTTTTAGGGGCATCAAAATCCCAGCCCTACTTATAATAATTTCTATCATTTGGCGTTTCATTACCGAACGTTGTACAACAAGTCAATTATCGCCGAAACGGCATCGCCGAAATAGCTAAACAACTATGAAAAGTGGTTCCTAAAATATTGGATAGTATACGTTATAACGAAAAATGTATTGGCCGAAAAGGAAAAGATAAATTTTGGCCAAAAAAAAAAAAAAAAAAAAGACAGTGGCCGAAAAGGGTGGTGCCCATGAGAACTACACTGTGAACAGTGATGAGGTCCGGGATACTTTGGCGGTCGCCCGCCTCCTTTCGTATAGCGGGTAGAGTTTACCCCGTCATAAGCTCACCCTTGTAATACCGGCAGTACAAAGAGAAAAACAACACACCGAGTCCGATTACTTTGGATACGAATTTAAGCGTGTTATATTCGTCTTCAGACGGATCAGCTCGGCTCATCGTTTCTAATTTCGATTTCCAATTAAACCGGAGACAACGATCGGCCGAAACGTGAACGACGACTGCCACTAATCACTTGCCAATGAATCGAGTGGACGAGATCCGATTCAGACTTGATACTTGTTTCGCGCGACGATTTTTTCGTCAATTTAAAAAACAAAATTGGCTTAATGAAATATAATAATTATGCTCGTATTTCATTTTTATCAACATACCGCGAGATGACGAAACTCATAAGAAATAATATGTTTACCTGTTACCGTTTTTTTTTTTTTAAATTACAACAAAAAAATTGTTTTCGAATTTATGTAATTTAATTCATTTCTTTCTAAAATGTATTTTACAAAGTCATACTTACCGAATACATTTTAAACATAATTTATTTTATTTATTTATTTTTTTATTATTATTTATACGAATATACTGGTTTTAACAAACTCATATCTATCGTGTCAATCATTAACCATATATAAATTGTCAAGTATCAAAAGCTTTAAGTGAATATTACAAAAAAAAACTGAGTTCACGAGTTTTGTCTCCTGTCGAAGGGCCTCTGAACAACACTAATGAAACTTAACATCATATTATTTTATTTTTTATCCATTGCTAACTTAATTATTTTAAATTAATGAAATATTCGTTGTCTGAAGTAGTAAAGGTCAAGTTTATGCTAAACGGACCATTCATTCGAAAACACAAATTTTGCGTTTCGAAACGGACTGAACACGTGGGTGGAGAACGTGAGTACACAAGCTGATTGTATATTTTGTGTGTGTGTGTGTGTGTGTGAGAGAGAGAGAGAGAGAGAGTTGTAGTTGAAATATTTTTTTTCAATAAAATCAAAATACTATTTGATTTTATTATGATGCATGTGTCTAAAGAGATTTGCTATAATTCGAATATAAAAGGTTTGTTCAGGCCATTTTTAAGTATAAATCATTCTCTTTCAAAAACTATCTTGTTAAAAAATAAAAAATCATCTTATGATAATTTTATAATGATCGCATAACGCGTAGGTTTATTGACTTATAAATCCAATGAACAAATTCTAATTCTAATCTCTGAGGATTTTATATACTTTCAGATAAACTACATATTCCCTAGTATACTTCTCCGCTTATTGTGTAAAGATGATTGATAATAATACGTATCTATGTCGATTAATAATTGTTTACAGTGAAAGAGTTTTATGACTTTTCGATAAAACAAGTAAATTATTTTCAAACTTATTCAAATTATCGCGTCGCGAATAAAACCGATAAATTGAAAATACTTTTTCCTTTTATTTTATGTGAAAGCAAAGGAATGATTTTTTTTTTTTCTGCGCAACAACTGTCTCAAAAGTGGTGAATATCTTTGCATTGAAGCAACTTATGTCTGTGTAAGATCCAATCACGCTGAATCGTTCTACGCTCCACGCGCGCATTTGAATATTGTACGCCGACAAATCGGTCGGATCGATTATTTATAGATGGATAAGATTTTCGAATTCATTCGGCTACCAAAAAAATTCAGTCGCTATTCACGCGAAAATATTATTAAAGGGACGCAAATTAATTTTCTCGATGCTTCCTTAGCGCGCGTGAAATGACGCACTAAGAATAATACTTGTGTTATTTTCACGACCTTTCCAAAATTCCTATAAACATATTATAAAACGTATAATAAACGTATAAAACGCGTTAATCTCGCGTAACTTATCGTAAAATATTTTAAAAAAGCCGGACATACTTCGCACGACGGGTGGGATCCTCTTGACGGGTGTATTGAATTTTAAAGAAACGATAAATTATTTCTTCAATAAAACGATTGTAAACGAAGAAAGTTAATAATATTATAAAAAATAAACGAGAAAAATAAAATGTCCAAAATTTTTTTTTCGCATTTTCAAAATTTTCTTGCGCCAAAATCTTTCTTATATGATTTTCTATCTATGGTTAAATTTTCATATAGTTCGGATCAAAAAATGGTGGTTTTCAATTCGTTTTTGTCAAATTTTGGGTAGTTTTTTCCAAAAAAAAAAACATTGAAGAAATGAGAAATTAAAAAAATGACCTCTTAAAGTACAATCTAGAGGCAAATGCGGTTACAAAAAGTTATTGATCGAAACTTTTGAACAAGTATTTCTATACGAAAAGTTGTAACACAGAAAAAAAAAATAAACATCATTATAAAAACACTAGCTTCTTCACTTCGTTCAGAATCTAAAACGCATAATATGTATAATATATCAAAGGTATTTAACGTAAAACGTCAGTTGTCGCGAAATTTAATGTGTAGTTTAATCAAATGTTTGGCGTAAAATCGCATTGGGTTTTCACGTGGGCAACGTGGCCTGTGGCTAGGGCGGCATCAATAAAACTGTGGCCCCGACCATATTATGTGCAAACTACGCCCGTACCCCACGAAATTAACATAATACAGACAGTAGTCGTTTCGTAACCACCTGGATCCTCCTAAGAAATAGTAGTAAAGCGATAGATTGAAAGCGATGACTGACCCGGAAATCCCTTTCACGCAAAAACCGCCGCGCCGTCCCTTTTCCGAGAAAGTATAGTCAACGGTCTGAAACAAAATGCTTCCAGCGGAGCCAAGATGAAATTTATAATATAATGTGGCGTAGCAGTTGCAGGGTCTTTTCAAACGAATAGGAGGTGGTGTGGTGCGCGTGTTATTTGTATACGGGCGATTGTAATTTGATAAAGCTTTAATTTGGACGAACAAACTCTACACAATCATTTCGTAAGGTGGCGCGCAACAATATACATATATAATAATATTATAATATATGTAGATATGGTTTATATTTACCCATATATAATATATATATATGTATGTAAAGAGTTGCGCGTGTGTTAAATAAATATGCAAGCGCACGTGTGTTGTGTATTATTACATTTAAACGCTTCGTCTACTGTGTATACGTATATATATATATATATATAAACTAAAACGAAATACACATATATATATATTTTTTATAATTTTGTAAGATAAAAAGTGTAGTAAAACGAAATAGTGTATAACGTACACTGTGCACGGGGGTTGTGTAATACACCCTGTTACGTATGTTTGGAATAGAGGGTTAAAATCACAAGGGTCGTTTTAAGACCACAAGATGACTGGCCAAAGATCGTTGAAAATGTATTTTTGGAGGCTTTTAAATTTGTAAAATTATATTGTAACACTCTCGACTCATAATATTATGAAGAATTTAAAATTTCGATAGAAAAAAATGTAACAAAACAAAAAAAGAAATTTTTCCAAAACTCTGTATTTATCCCAAACGTGTTAAATTTGTTTACACTGCTATTTGTATGTTTTAAACTGTTTCAATTGTAACTAAATTGTTCGATATAAAAATCTAGTTTACTGCATATTTTACCGGTTCTACTCAAATTCTCGGTAGTTTTTCCACGATTTTGTTGTTGAGAATTTCAGAAATTGGCCACTTATCATTGAAATAAAATTGTGTACTGAAAACATAAGTTCCATTATGCGCGCACTGTAACTTATATGTGTATTATTTTTTGTGGAATAAAAATGTTCCAATAAAAACAGAACTATTGTACATTGTAAATCCGTTAATTTGATCACTCGGAACCTAAAAGTGTAATCTTAATTGAAAAACACTTTTTGGCTGCCATCAAGAGGTTTTCAATAACGGCTGTTGTTATCTATTAGAATCCAAGAGTAATAATTTTATTGAAAAAAAAATTCTGGGAGGGGGGAGATGTTATAATATAAGAATTGGTTCTGTTAATTATTAATAAATATTTGTTTTATGTTCGTTTATTGTACTTTTGAAATAATTTTCGGCGGCGAGGAGAGGGGTCACCACTTATACGCCCTAAGCTAGGGCTGACGGAATTATTTTTGACTATCAGTGTTTTAGTATGACACTGGGTGGTGTATGTACCACGATATGAGTCCCGGATTTTCGGATTTTTTCGGTATTCTTCTCTCGAACGCAATTACACGTGTTCTGGGTACGTTGATGGTGATTTTACTGTGGCACGACAACGACAATAAGAAAACCGGCTGATTCCCCGTCCGACTGACGTCACAGCCAAGATTTCATTCGTCCCCAAAACCGATACTGATTTCCATAGCCTCAACAGTGACGTTTTCTATCTGTGTTCTATCACGATTAAATTTCTGTTAACTCCTACGTTTTCCGTGTACTCCTATCGATTGACATGTGCGTCGGAAAGGATCGTGCAGGCTAATCTCTTTGTCCTTATCCCCCGATTGTGTGTACAATATTATACGATATGCAGGTTTTGACCAAACTCAAATGAAAGGATTCTACAAATAGCTGACAATCGAAATTTTATAATTACATTTATTATTATTATTATTATAACTGAATTAAAAATTAATTATTTTAATTGAAAAATATTTCATTTTACGTCAAAATACTTAAATCAACTGTTAAATTTAAAAAAAAAAAAAATTAAGGGTTTTTGGAATTTTCGGAGTTTGTCAGACCTGACAACTCAGTTAGATTTTATTAAATTATCAGCTGATGATTTCAAAAATTCAAAATTGTATTAAAAAACGAAATATATTCAAAATGCTCAAAATTTTATATTCAACCCAAAAGAGGTGAAATTTGTTGGAGAAATAACTTCTGCCTGCATTAAACTATTTTTAATAAATAGTAAAAATGTAAAGTAGTATCTAAAATTGTTATTTTTGAATTTACAATTAAATTACTCAAATTTCAGTCTAGCTTTTATTTGTTTTTAGAAAAACTGTTGAGAATGTCGAGGAATGATTTTTTTTTTTTTTTTTAAGTATACCTAGAGCCAATTAATTCTGGTCTATAAAGTTGCTGGATGAAACGTTTTGATAAGGTTTAATTTACAAAGAAGCACGAAAAAGAAAATAACAAAATATTAAAACCATTGGCTTGATTACTCCAGTCAGAATCTAAAATAAAGCTTAATAATTTTAATGAATTAAACGCTTTATTAATTATTTACATGTTTTACCTCGCGTCTAAGAGGTAAAAATATGAATAATAAGAAATACTCAGGGTTATAATATATATATATATATATATATAAATTTATAATTAATTAGAATTTATGTCAAAAAAAAGTAAACGTTTCGGCTAACATATATATAATATAATATATATTCCGCAGACAGGTTCCAATTAAAATAACCGTTTCATTCATGGAAGGTGCGCATATAGAGGTATCGTGTAATACTGTTCGGGCAAAATTATATCTAAATTGTTTCCCTAACCAATAGGATTACTTTGAAAATCAGAAGCAAAGTTTTAATTGGCCATCATTTGTATAGGAGTATTACAAATGCTCTCGTGTAATGGCCGAGATAATAATTTGTTGTTAAAAACTTTTTGAAATAAAAATAAAGAGAAAAAAGCCATTCTAATGTAATTCATTTTTTTTCTTACAATAATATATATATTTATATATATATATACGCGAAACTCGGAACACATAATATTTTACGGGACTAATACGTATATCTCAGGTGCTCACGGAAATATTTTATTATTATTTCCATTTCATCCAATAAGACATAACTTCACTAAAATTACATTTACTTCACATGGCGTTTATGAAAAATGACTCTCGCGTAGCAAAATGAAAATCGTTTTCTACATTTTCAAACTCAAATAACGTAACAATAATTATTTACCGGTAGCGTAAAATAATGCGATTCTAGCTGGTTTTTAATATTATATTTAAATTAAATAAAAGGCGATTAAAGGAAATTAAATGTAAGTATGTTACGTTTTGAATCAGGGCTGTGTTCGATTTCGATTTAGTTCGAATGAAGTGAAAAGAAGCTTGTGGTTTGATGTCTCGTCTTTCTTCTTATGTAAAAACACTTTTCTACTTAAATATTGATCGGATCAGTATCAATAACACAAGTTTATGGTAGTGAATATCGTTTGCATAGTACCAAAACAGGGGTCATATTTTGAAATTGTCATGTTATTTTATGTAATATTGTATTTCAAACGTAAGGAGGGGAAAAACCGGAAAATTTAATGAATAAAATAAAATATACCGTATACTAGACATTATTCGTTAAATCGATTTCAGAAATTAACTGTCTTACTCCAACAATAATAATATTAGACATTTTGAATTTTCACCCTGTATAGTGGAATATAGATTTTTAAAAAAATCGCTACGTTTTGGATAAATATATAGAGTTATAATAAAAGGAACAAAAATAAAATATAGAAATTATGTATTAAACGTTTAAGAAAATATTGCTAACGCCTCTAAAAAACTATAAGTTAATCAGGGGTTCTCAGCCTTTTGAAGTTCATGTCCCCTTTTAAACTATTATATTGGGTCACGCCCCCCCCCTTCCCACTACTGTAAAATTGAATTATATAATATGTTACATACAATATATATATATATATATATTAGGTATATTATATAAATGCACCATGACTTTAATTAATAATGTTGGGTATAAACATGAATAACATTCTTCAGATTATTGAAATAGTATTATTAGTTGTGACACAATGATGAGCTATAATCGCATAGGTACCTACTTAGAAAAATAAATAATAAAAACAAAATATAAATAACCATAAACAACATTTTCATGTTCTGAGGTGAAATGTGGTTTCATGTGAATATTTTCACGCCTCCCCTGAAATTTTGTGTTACGTCTTCCTAGTGGAGCGTGCCCCCCAGGTTGAGAACCCTTGGAATATATTATCTGGAGTCCTGGACACGGTTGCGATTGGGTATATGCGATTGGATGTAATTACTCTGCTCATTTATTTATAAGTAAAGTTTAATAATTAATAATCAAAGATTCAGTTTTTTCAATAATAATACGCTGTGTATGCCGACTTGATATTTTCCCATGTTAAATCCCATTATTGGAAAACGGGGGGAGGGGGTGGGGAGGGTTTACCGTACACTTTCAAATAGATAATAATTAGTGAATGAAAAAAAAAAAAAAAAAAAAAAACGTTTCTGACATATATTATTACTGAAGAACTGGCGCAATATAATGATATTAAATAAACGATCGCGGATATAAAACTCGCATCGTTTCGGACGTATAGAGGAGGTAATCGTCACGTGTCTCGCGGCGAGCACTTACTTCGCTCACATTTCCGCGTATAATAACTCAACAACGCGTGTTCGGGCTGTGGTACAGCTCTTAAATTCGCGTATTATCACGTTTTACTGGGAACTGGCGAGCGACGACGACTGTTCGCTCACATATTATGCCGAGATCTCAACCACCGGTTGGTGGGTGGAAGGGGGTGGGGGTGCGGGGGATTTCGTTTAGACGTGCTCGAGCTCTGCCCCACTTCCTATCCCCCCCCCGCACAGCGAGCATTTTGATCAATAATAATGTCGTCGTCGTCGTCGTCGTCGTCGACGTGACGAGATACCGCTTCTTTTCGGGTGTTTCAATTTCGTTTTATTTTTCCAAGTGTGTACCGCGCCCGTTATTAATTCGGCACGGCGGACGGTAAATAAACCGTATGCGTGTGTGTGTGTGTATACGTAACGTACTCATCTCACGTACCTACTCGGGTCGGGTCTGCGCCGCGGATGCTAGTCGAATCCCGTGGCGGGTTTAAAAAATATAAGAAGTAGTGTGTGCGTGTGCACGCGTGGTCAGACCCTTGTTGAGATAAAGTTGACCTTTATCCGTGAAATATGACTTTTAACCGGACACACACACACACACACAATCTTTTACATTTAGTCCGTTTATTGACGTTATGTTATTAGCTTATTACTTGTATAATGCTATCACATGCGGAGCACTGAATTGCGGTGCATTATAACGAGAGGGGAACAATAATTATATTTCTCTGGTGAACTTACGGCGTATAAAAAAAAAACCCTACCAACGTGTAACGCAGGAAAAAAATGGATTATTCTGTTAACGTTGAAAAAACGCCATGGTCCGTCCTAGTGTAAAATAATTGCATTTGCGAGATAAAAAAAAAAAAAAAAAAAAAACCCCGAATAATATTATTACACAGAGCAACGTATATAGCTGAATAGATACGAATTTTCATAACAACGAGGCAAATAATATTATTATGACGCTCGTAAACTAAGCGTTTACTCGTAATAATAACGCACTATTTAACGAAACAAAAGAAAAGAAAAAACCGACCGATTGTTTATTATTTTTTAATCATACCGTCCGTTTGTGTTTACGTTCGAATAACAATATTTTACAGTGAGTTTTCCGAGAAGTACTTCCAGTCTCGATATTCGTTATTTTTTTTTATTTCTTATTCTCCGTTTATCACATCGTCGACACAATACTCTCGACGAGCAATAAATATTATTATTTGATTATTTATAACGTATACGAAATCATTATTATTTTTAGATTCCGAACGAAGTGAAGAAGCTTGTGTTTTGCAGTAATGTTTATTTTTTTTCTGTGTACAACTTTTCGTATGGAAATACTTGTCCAAAAGTTTCGATCAGTAACTTTTTGAAACCGGATTGGCCTCTAGATGGTACTTTAAAGAAGACTTTTTTTTTAATTTCTCAATTCTTCAATTTTTTTTAAAAACTAACCAAAATTTGACAAAAATGACTCGGAACACAATCGTTTTTTGATCCGAACTATATGAAAATTTAAACATAGATAGAAAATAATATAAGAAAGATTTTGGCGCAAGAAAATTTTGGACATTTTTCTAAAATTTTTTTTTCTCATTTATTTTTTATATTATGTATTAACTTTCTTCGTTCAAAATCGTTTTATTGAAGAAATGATTTATCGTTTCTGAGAAATTCAATGAACCCGTCAAGAGAACCCCACCCGACGTGCGAAGAACACCCCGACGAGCAAAGTACACACTTTTATTATTATTATTATTATTCATTTAGCCTATACCGAAAACGGATTTATTTCTTAACGGGAACTATTTCCGTTATAATAATATCGGTTCGAAACAGCTGTCATTGCCCGCCGTGAACCATACGACAATAATAGTAGGGTGGGGGAGGTGTAGTCGCATAGTGTCTACACGTGTACACACAATAATATTATAATATAGGTAAACGTTGCTACTTTATTGTTTATTTTCGAAAGTCAATAATTTTGAACACCCGATTGTTTTTAAAATCACACGCATGCCCCGTTGGCAAATATGACAAAACATTTCGTCACAAGATTATATATTACTAATATTATTGTACCTAAACAATAATATTGTAACTGAAAACCAATTATCCGATTTCACGTAGTTCCACCGTTTTGTTCGATAATTATCACGTGCACGACATCATTTTAATATTATGTTCAGTTGAGCAAAGAGCACACAACAATTTCATTATATTTATTTAATATGCGCGTTACACAATCCATTAATATAAAGTTTAAATAATGTAGTTAATTAAGCATTTAGAGAGTGTTTAGAGTGGCAGAGCTGTGACACTTAAATATTATTAAGATGAGTGCGTCGTGCTCCTCAATTCCACTACTCGATAGTTTTAATGTTTATACCTGTTTAAATATTAAACAAAAAAACTTAGTATCAAAATTTAAAAAAATAATAATAATATCTTTAAGATTATTAAGTCACAAATACTGATTGTAGTTTAAGAAAACTACTAAAAACAACGTGAAAAAAGTGTGAAGACATAAGAATGTATGAGACTAGAATATTTACACAATTGTATTAGTAAAAATTTCCAGAAAAAAAAGTCGATTCCAAAATTGTATGTGTATCCGAAAGTAGTCAATTCTTTTGAGTATAATTTATCTTCTGTACATTTTTTTTTTTTTTTTTTATAGTGGGTGAAAGTTTCAAGTCTGTAGTCCCATATTAGTTTTGATATTACTGCAACATACTTACTAAAAATCGATTTCATAATAAACTCATCTAAGTACAATATATATTTAGCCATTTTTCCTAATTTTTTGTCAGGAGTTTTCTTTGTTTTTGGCGGAAGTATTGAGCATTTCGAAAAGAATAAACCGTTTAAAGTGTCAACAATTTGCGATTTAAATTCAGTATGAAAAAGCAATTGCATAAAAAACAAACTGCCCTCGTAAAATCACTATAGGTTCTTCGCTTCACTCAGTATCTAAAATATTAAAAATATTCATGGACGACGTCAAAATATTAACATAACGGTTACTTAATTCGTTATATACTCTTTTAAAGATATTTTCAAAAATTCTAGAAGTAAAAAACTTTTTTTGGATTGTTCGGGGATGACGAAGTATTTATATTCACAAAATTAACAATCCCTAACATATTTTTGTCAAGTCGCACCATATTATAAAACAAATCAAAACGCTGCTTTACTTTGTTTTCACAGCTAGTAAATAATAATATGTACACACATTCTATTTCAGTATTTTTGTATAAAATAAATAACGGGTTTTGGCGACGACGCTGGGGGGCGGGGGGGGGGGGTTGGGGCCATTCGGTCGTCACTCGTCGTCCGTCCCTCGGTCCCCCCCTCCGTTTGCCACTAAGTCTCGTGTGTGTGTGTGTGTGTGTGTGTGTGTGGTGCACACCGTATATGTTTTATACACACATACAAGTACACACATTTGTATTATATTATTATTATTATAATAAAGCCACGTGTCATATATATCACTCGCACGGGGGATCTGCGTTTGACGTTGATGTGGGCGGTGGCTGAATAAAGAGGCTTTCACGTGCACAACACGTTTACTTTTGCGCAGATTGTCGGCGGAGACGATTTTGGCTCAACCACGCCGACAATCTCATCTCGTTCTGGCGACCGTATTAATTTGTTCGCGTCATCGCTATTTACACTCATCGACGACATCAAAAGTCGGCCGTTGCACGTTGAAAATAGTAAAAAAAAAAAGAAAAATGAATATTATATCTATATTAGGGTGACCATACGTCCTGTTTTAAACACGATTGTCCTTTGTTTCGGCTCTGTGTCCTGTTGTCCTGAAAAACTCTTCTCAGGACGCTTTATGTCCCGCAATTTCAAGTCTGTCCCATATTAATCCCGTTTTTTTGACTTGCTGTTGATTTCAAATTTTTGAAACGAAATTATCGAATAAAATAATGTAAGAATCTAGATATCTTTTGGATACCATAAGATTAATTATAATTGTATAATGAATTAACAAGTTTTTTTTTTTAGATAGTAAAGTATACAATATGCATGAATAAATGATTTGGAGAAATTTTAAAAAGGATCAATTTAGTTTCGTTATGTTGTTTTATGTTTTTCAAAATAATGTTTTATGTGTTCAAATTTAATCTATAATGAGTAGTTTAAAAATTATTCTTTAGTTACGATTTAAAAACATATGTATATATATATAATATGTAATAAATACTTATTTATATAAAAATATTTTTATCCTGTATTTTATTTTCTTAAATATGGTCACCTTAATCTATATGATAACGATAAATTGTACGAAACGAGAAGTTTCGTACGATTTTAGAATATTCTGAACGGAGCGAAGAACTTATATGATTTTCCAATGACGTCCAATCAATTTCAATATCTGTGCGAAAACTGAGTACTAATTGACCACTGTTACGAAATAAAAACGAGTAAAAAATAAAAATAAAAAAACAGAAAACTTTTATTATTTCTTACAGTTAGATAACCATGTTTTTGTGAACGGGGGTGAATTTTCCCTATTACCACACCCCTTGTATCCGCCACTACTGGTATTGGTTATATGGTAAGACCTTAAATGTGGTGAACATTGGTTAAAAATAAGCATATCTACGACCCACTTTATATTATAGTATGTATAGAATATGATTTTAAATTCTTTAACTTTGTGAATGAATTTAATCCCTCGTGTCTCAAAAAATAAATAAATAAATTTAAAAAATAAGTACTTATTTACATGTCTAACATGAATACAAAAAAAAAAAATAAAAAATACTAAACACATAAATCAAGGATTAATGAACAGCCGACATGTAATAATATAAAACAGAGTTTGTTTAAAATTAATTGAAGAAGAAAATTACATCATAATATAATTGTAAGTGGCTAACAATGTCTAATTTTCAATTTTTTACAACCAAATACAATTTTAAGTGATAATACATAGATACAGTATCATAGAAAGTAATTTAGATATTATGTAAAACATCATAAATAATAATACAATAATTGTATAATAAATGTTGCAAAAAATATATGATTAATAAAATATAATATTAACGTGTAATGTTTATATTATAATAAATAGTTTAAGTATAAAAAAAAAATAAAAATATTTTTTGATGACAATTATCATCATCATCATGATTTCCTAAACAGACATCATAGTATATTTTTATCATTCGAGTATCAACATATTATAATATTATTATTATTATTTTATGACCTCGTCACGGTGACATCTGACATCTGATGTTACAGGTGACAGGTGACCTTACCGAAACGGTACTTCATTATTAATATTATTATTATTACCATGATAAATGATATATATATATATATAACTACTACAACAACTGGGTCGACTGTAAAAACTGTTAACACCAGAGATTAAAAAGAGCATAATAATGTGCCATAATGATAGTATGATATCAACGTAGGTTTTCTTAAAAACTCTTTTGGTCAGTGATATATTCACGAATCTACTTTTTTCGGTAGAGTACTACTTAACTCGTAAATATAAAACAAATATTGTACAAATCATAAAAGTAATGAACGTCATTAAAATTATAATATTTTAAATCACTATTTATCAGTGAACTGACTGAATCGACTTCAAGCTGATTTATTAATTAAACAATCTTAATTCAATTAATGAAAAATGTTAAATATAAGAATATTGTTAAATACAATAATTTCTTAAAATATTTATCACGAATTTTACTTTACATTAAGTTGTGAATAGTTCAATTTTTTTGTAATTCACATTTTGTAATGTCAGGGGGGGGGTGTAACTGGGTGAGATTTTCAAACGCTATATAAAAAGTGCATAAAGCATTTTAGCCGGCAATATGTAACCCAGCACGGGTATTTTGTTTTTTTGTTTATTTATTATTATTATTATTTCTGACTAACGACTCGAAACGGTCGAGACAATTAAACTGAAACTAACGCGGTGGTAAAAGTTTAAAAGAAGAAATCTGACGGTAAAACATGATACACGAGAGAGAGAGAGAGAGAGAGCGAAACGCTTTTAATTGTGTACCGACTATGATGTACTCGATGTACTGATTTTGTCGGTGGTGGTCACTTTTTATTGACTTTTTCCCGTGCATCTGCCAATTGAATTGTGAAAAAAAATAAACTTTTTAGTTCTACACACAATCGATTCGACGAAACTTGGTGACCAAACCGTGATTCGCCGAAAACAATTTAATTTTTCACGACAAAATGATTCATCAACATTATGATTGAACAATACGAACGTTTTTTTTTTTTTTTTTTTTTACAAACGAATCAGGACGCACGCGAACGAATTAAAATATGTTATTATTTTTGGAGGGAAAGATAATAATATTGTGACATTAGGGCATCCTCCCGAGGGAAAAGCAGGAAGCAAATGAAACGTATGTAAAAAAAAAAAAGAAAATTTTTTCTAAAACGCTTTAACGGCGGTCTCCAAGACCGAAAAAGGCGAATTTAGAAAATTGTTTTTAATTTAGAAATATGTTAAGGTCGTGCGGAGTGGCTGCAAACCAGTTTTTAAAGTTAAAACATAGTTTTTTTTTTTTTTTTTTTTTTTTTTATACAAAGTTAATGTTTTTGGTATTTATAAATATTTTTATTTGAATTGAATGTGTTATATATATATATAAAAAAAAAAAAAACAAAAACAAAACGAGCTGTAGAAGTCACTCTGTAGAAAGTTCTCCATTTCATTCAGATTTTTAACGTCTTTAATTAGGCACAACACGTCAACTCCAGCGTGTAGTCAACTTTGTATAATATTTAAAAACTCTGATTTTTAAATTTGAAATTTTATACTTCAGTTTTAGTAAAAATTTATAATAGTAATTTTTTGAATCTGATTTTTAGAAAAATTTCAATGCTTAAATCTTTAATAAGACTTAATCCTTTCATTTTCTATGATTTTTTAAGTTCTTAAATAATTTAATAATATTGTTAAATAAGGCTTAACATTACTATTATTATAACAAAATTATTCGCAAACTTAGAAAAAATCGTTGGAAATTAACAGATTAATCTTTGTTATAGAGTTTTAAATACCAATATTTTTCGAAAAATTAGGTTTAGAAAAGAGTTATTTTGATTTTTTTGTAAAACTGTACAAAATTTCAAATTAAAAATTAGAAAACTAAATGAAAAACAATCAGTGTTTAAATTCAGAGGGTGCGTGGGGGTACGAAGATTCTCTGCTATTTTATAAAATTATTTTGAAAGCACCCTTACTAATTATTTTTATAGTAAATGAAACATAATTTGAGGGGACTTTCATTCATTGAAAACCCGAGAGCACCCCTTCTTCTATTTTTCCAAATTCGAACACTAAAAACAATTATGCTTTATTGCTGTAACGCAATGCCGTAGTGATAATTTTTAAAAAATAAAAATAATTTAACATTATTAATGAAACACAAGTTATTGCTATTGTCAAATCGTACTGGGATACAATTTATTTTACAAATACTGACCTCAATTAATTTTAATAGCCTCTTCCGTTGCCTTTAATGTTAATAGGTATGATTTTAATTGGCTGTACGTATAAAAAATTAATTATTTTTTTTACATTCATTCTTGATAAAAAGGCAGGTACGATTTAACTGTTTTAACGCATATATTATTCTATCTACTGTTTTTTTTTTTTTTTTTTCAATAGTCATTAACGAAACAAAAACCGAGTTATATTATGTAATTATATTTTGGGAAAAATTTTGATTTTTACTACATCCATCGTATGGATCATTCGTTTGTTTTGATCACTATGTGGACAAAATCACCACACGATTAACTAACATAATAAAATTAAGATACACTCAATTGCCCCAAAAAACAAATCCTGGCTAATCGTATGTGAGACGATTCCATTTATATTCATAGTGTAGGAAAATTTTTCTCAACAGAAATGTATTAAATTTATATTACATAATATAATATACATACGAAAACCACTGTGTAGAGAGATTTGAAAAAGAAAATTATTATCTTCGGGCTATATATTATTTTCTAGTTTGGGTTTCCGAGAGAGTTTGTAAAGGAATTATTCGATTGTGTTTAAAGTTATCGAAACTGAAATGATACTTGTTTCGTCCGGTATCTCCGGTGTTGCGCATCAATATTTTTATCTTTTTTTTTTTTTTTTTCTTTCATTCTTTCTTTCTTTTCTTCTTCCTGAAGGAAAAGTCTTCCCCGACGTTTTATAGTTTACCAAAGGGTACTTTCGGTGCTAGCACGTATCGAGAACTTTTAAAACTTTCCGTGGTAGTAATAAACAACGGCAAGTTGATAGAATAAACATAAATAACGGAATTTACGACCACTGAGGGGTAGAAGAGAACCAAAAGTTCAAACGAGTCTTCAGGAACAAAAAAAAAAAAAAAAAAAACCCACGTAAAAAAATAAATAAATAATGCGTACGGACAAATTACCGTAAAAAAAATAAAAAAAATATCCTCGATGGTTTTTGTGTACCCAGGAGTTCTTAACACCTTTATTGAGATTCTTAGAGGGGGTCGGGTATATAAAAATGTAGGTACGCCATAATAATAATATGTCCATCGATTTTCTACGTGTTCACGTTTTTAGTTGAGTCTCCAGTTTTTACGTTAAAGACTCGTGTAAATTTATCACGCGCGCTATTCGTTTAGATCTTTTCACGGGCAATAAAATAATTGTATTAACACAGGTAAAGCGAAATAGTTTCTCTCTTTGGACTCGACCATATAATAGATAACTAATAATTTTCATATCGCATAAAATGCACAATTGTGTGTTTATTCAATGTTTCCAGCAACGAAGGCTATATAAAAAAAAAAAAAAAAAATACCAGAGCTGCAAGGTATTCAATTCTGCTCTAATAAAATATAATGATCAATAAAAACTTAATCAATATTCTAATTTGATTAAAATTCATTAAATTTGAATATATTATATTTTTAATTCACTGTTAAAATGAGACAAAAAATGTCATAACAAAAATTAAATAATTTAAAAATAATCCTTTTTTTTTTTGAGTTTAAAAAACTACATTTGTTAACATTGATTTACCACAGAGATATTAAGGCGATACTTATGTGGGAACTTATGTTGTTTATCATTAAACTATTGAAAATAATTAAATTTTTTAAATACTATTTGGATTTTATAAGCATTAAAATATTATGAATTCTCTTTCACTTATATTGATGGAATTATTCTTATCAACATCAAAATTATATTTATTCAACATTTATTATAAACGGCATGTTTTGGCCACAATGATTTAGTAAACTATTAAGCTCATTGTTTCTAGTTAAACGTCTCGATTAAGGACGAAATCGCCTGAGAGGAATGTTTATTTTCAAATGCAGTTTACGCTGTTTTGTTATTAACTTTTTGTTTTTGGTACGTAATTTAGTTAAATACATTTCTTTTTGTAAAGAGTATTAGCATACGAATAGAATGTTATCTCCGTCATGATTACTTCAAACCCTTTGGCGTTTATTTGAATAATTTATCACGGGCATTATCATTTCAATCTGGATATTAAATTAAACACTTGATCATTGTTTTTATAATCCCGTCGACTATCTTATAGTAATCATCCGGATAAAGAAAACGCTAACGTTTCGGACCAAACCGTAAATACGACTCTAAAGGTCAGACTATGGGTGCTGTAATAACACAATTAATACTTTTACTGAGGTCAATGTGCAACGAAACGTTTTAAAATTTTTTTCCCAACTGTTTCTACAAATCCAAGCATGTTAATAACGTTACAATTCGGTAAATTTAAACTTTTGATGGGAATTTTCAATCGGCTGGATTAAAATAAATTTTAAAACCTTCAACGAAATCAAAGAAACGGGACAATATTGTGTGTTTATTGACGATGCTATACAGAAAAATAACGTGTGCAGTGTTACAACGAAATGTACAAATTGATTTTTATTAATTTTTCTGTGTTGGGTGTCATAACTCATAAGCGTTGGAAAAATATTTGTTCTGTGAAAGCGAAAATCTACCACCCTCCCTCCCCCTTAACTACAATTAAATCACCACTAAAAATTAACATAATAATAAAATATACAACAACTCAACATAATCGCATACAATAAAATATATAAATTAATAATTAAATGTAATATATAATATTATTTAAAACTACTCCAATTTTATCTATATTTTTATTTTTTAATAATATTTGCGTAAACTTGGAGCATAGATGTAAAATCTATGTGATAAATATTTTTGTAAAAGAACATTTTTATAAATGTAATTATGGATCAAGTATCTTTCACTTAAAATTGCAGTAAAAATTCTAACGAGTTACATTTAAAAGTTAATTTAAAATTATGTAAATAAGTTACGTAACTTTGATGTTTACAAACATTAGTGAATCCTGTTAATGGTAAATCTCAAAACTAATTATCTCGTTTACTATTATTATTATTATTATTATTTTGTTATCATTGATATTAATAACCTAACTAATTAAAAAAAAATTAAAAATTTTTATGACTTTTTTTGTAATTGTAATGTAGAAAGGAGTATAATTCAAATCACCTCATCCCCACAATATTAAAAATGCCCACAAAGGGTAGTGGTGCCCACATTGGAAACCATTGATCTAAAGTTTATGTACGATGGTTTGGATAAACGATAGATTTAGATGACCTTTTTCGGCGTGATTAATAATTCCAGTGGAAAATGTTATTTTTAATTATTCGACGAAGGAAAAAAATAGTGCACTCATGACTTTACCTAGGTGCGTTAATTTTTTCCTTCTAATATTATAAAATTAACACTGCATGCTATGCGGCTGTGTGTTGATTACCCAATACGCAGTTATACTGACGCTAAATCACCATCAAGGTTTGAATTAAAATGATAATGGTAATTATTATTACAAAAGAAAAAAAAGTGTAGAAGCGTATTAATTTATATTATTTCAGTCAGCGAAAGACAGAAAAAGAAAGAGAGAGAGAGAGAGAGAGAGAGAGAGAGAAACAGTGAGTGATGTGTCACACGGCAGACGAGTACCCAAAGAATAAATTAATATATATATATATAGTTATCGTTAAAAAAACGGACTACGAAATATGGCAGTAAATTCTGTAAAAAAATAATATGTACCCCTATATTATAATTCACGTGTTGTATTTTCTTTTCCTTTTTATTAATTCTACAAAAGTTTCAAACTTACAGTCGATTTTCAACAGCAGCAAGGCTGGAGGACAAACTGTCTGTTTGTTGTGAATATGGAAATATCACCAAAATAAATTAAAATTCGACACGAGCAATCAATCGTAAACACATAAACAGAACGATATTTTAACAACAAACATTTGTCGATAATTACATATAATTTTCAAAATCATATTCGAATCGTGAAAATGACAGATTCCGAACAATAAATAGAACGGTGTGCACAGGTGTAGAATGACGAATACGTACAGGTCGACATCGAATAGGTATAAATAGGATTAATAGGATAGTCGTACGAATCATTTGCTAGGGCCGTATGACTATAGTTTACACGTCAAGTGCGCGTGTAAAATGTTTACAAGAAAACAACAACTATGACTTTCAGTATATTACTCGTCACGAGCCTAGTAAGTATATCGACTGAAATGTACATAAAATTACGTAATAGGTACCCTGTTTTTTTTTTTTTTTTTTTAATTAAACGTTTCATGTATTTAGATGCTCCACGAAACGTTTTCCATCACGTATCCTCACGATTTCGCTCCGAACCTGTGCTCCGGTGATCCCCCGATAAAATTCGATTTTATCGTCGTAGGTGGAGGAAGTGCCGGTTCAATAGTGGCCAGTCGTTTGAGCGAAATACTCGAATGGAACGTTCTCTTGTTGGAAGCGGGCACCGATCCGCCGGAATCGACGGAAATCCCGCTCAAGTGGAGTTTCGCGCTGAAAACCCAACACGATTGGGCGTTCCTGACCGAGCCAGAAGACAACTTATTCAAGGGCCTGGAAGAAGGGAGGTGTTACGTGCCAAGGGGTCGCATGTTGGGTGGCAGTTCGTCGCTGAACGTGATGTTACACGTGCGCGGGACCAAGTTCGATTACGACGAGTGGGAAACACTGGGATGCACCGGTTGGGGTTTCGACTCGGTCATGCCGTATTTCATCAAGTCGGAGAATTTCACCGACTCCAGTAGATTCGATCCGCAGTACCACGGCAGCACTGGACCGTTGACCGTGAGTCCGTACCAAGCTCCGGATCCCGCGATACAGACCATATCCGAAGCGGAAGAATTGATGGGCGTGCACGACGTGAAAGACCTGAACAAGATCGAACGGTCCGTCGGGTACACGATGTCGGACAGCACGACCCGGAACGGTCTGAGGTGCAGTACGTTCAAGGCATTTTTGATGCCCAACAGCGAGCGGCCGAATTTGTTCGTGGCCAAGAACATCCGGGTGACGAGGGTACTGATCGAGGACAATTGCGCGGTCGGCGTGGAATTCGTGACGCCCGACGGCGAGTTCAAAACGGTCAATTGCGTCAACGAAGTAATCGTTTCCGCCGGGGTCGTGATGAGTCCGCAGATACTCATGATGTCCGGTATCGGGCCCGAAGACCATTTGAAAGAGGTCGGAATCGAGCCGGTGGTCGCCAACCTGCCGGTGGGCGGTAACTATCAGGACCACGTGGCGTTTTTCGGGCTCGTGCTCAGCGACCGCAAAGACCGCCAGCTGGAAGAGATAGCCAAGGAGAGTCAACAGCTGCGAGAGGAAACGTTCGGATTGATCCCGAAAGGCATCAGCACGATGGGGTTGACGGGCCTCCTGAGTTTCTTCGACACCACGAAAACGTCGTCGAATCCCGACATCGAAATGATGTTGATCCGATACTCGTACAACACCACCAGGAACATGAACACGTTCAACAGGATGTTCGGGTTTTCCGAAGAGATGGCCGAGGTGTACAACAAGCTGAACGATCAGTCCGACATCATACTGCTGATACCGATCGTGAACGTTGTGACGAAATGCGGCAGCGTGCAACTCAAGTCCAAGGACCCGTTGGACACGCCGAAAATATACGCCAACTATCTGTCCGACGAGGTGGAATACGACACGCTCATGAGAGGCATCGATTTCATCGTGGAAATGTGCAAAACGCAACCGATGGTCGATGCGGGATACGTCCTCGAGCAGGTCGCGTATCCAAACAACCCGGAAAATTACGAATTCGGTACCAAGGAATATTGGAAAGTCGCCATAGAACACGTGGCCACGTCGATTTTCCATTCGGTCGGCACCTGTCGCATGGGTCCGGAATCAGACGTCAATTCGGTTGTCGATTCCGATTTAAAAGTGAAAGGAATCGATAGACTCAGAGTGATCGACTGCTCTGTGATGCCATCGTTGGTGTCTTGCAACACTAACGCGGCCACCATGATGATAGGAGAAAAAGGATCGGATTTAATTAAAACTCATTATGAAAAATGTAATTAGCTTTGAATTTTTTAAACGCGGTGAATTTTTATTTATTTATTTATTTTTTTTTTTTCATCAAACGTTAAACACTATTAATTTAATATGGTCCTTTATAACATTAAGGACGATTAATAATAAATAATCTTCCTAATAAATTGTTTACAAACACATATCAATATTTTTTTATAAAGCAACAGAATTGAATGAAAAACTATTATAATTATTTAAGCTGTATAATGCGTGTGGAAAAAAATCATCGTATTATAATATCTATTTTGGCATCAATTCGAGTAGAAAAAAAATCATATATAAGTTGTTTAATTGATGGTACATTGTAAATTGAAATAGTACTTTCACATAAAAACCAGTCGATTTAATGTTCATCCGAAATAAATGTAAGTACGAAGAATTATTAAAAAAAAAAAAATAATAATAATTTAAAAATAGTTATATAGGTACCTTCGTAATATTTATATAAATTTATCATTAATATTTTGTGATATTTTGTAAAAATAAAAATTATTTTAAATTACAGTTCATATCTCATGTTTTGTGCGATAACGTTACAAAGTTTCTCAATTAACAATTTCTCATTTTCGGTATAATACAAAACTTGAGTTCATTTTTCGCATAAATCGTATTTTAGTTATAATAAAATATCATTATAACAACATTTTGTTATAATAAATTAGTTTTGTTTGAGATGAGATAATTATTAATTTCAAATACGAAATAAGCATCGGATGTAATTATTCTATGTTTTGATATGAACTAAAAAATCAGTGTTAGAATTTCAAACGTGATTCATTGAATTACAATGTTTGCATTTTAACCTCGGACACTATTTTATTCAGAAGTTAAACAAATAATTATATACTTTATCAAACAATACGTGTGAGATAAGTAGATGAATAGATTTAGAAAATTTGGCTAAATTATTGTAATAAGGGATTATATAACTAACTTGCGCGGCCCTATTGACACTACTTATTGGAATATGTGATATATTAATTTATACTTCTGTGTTTTTCGCTCGGCAAATGAAAATTTGAAAACTCATCTGTCAGGTCGATTGTTGAATTCGTCGCACGAAGATAATAGTGATTAAAATCGCACACATCTATAGCACATATTTCGTCATATTATTTCAGCGTAGTTACGAAATAAGAAAAATGATGTGTGGACTTTTTTTTTTATTTTTATGTTTACAAAAAGAACCTCTCACGAAAATCCAATTTTCCAAAAAACAGAATGTATCGTTTCGTATTGTTTATTATATACGTATATAACGTTTGTTTGTGAAAGTTTTAGACTTACCTACCGGTGATTTTCAAACGGATCGACTCGGGGATAAACAAGCTTCACGTATACGCCAAAATAAATCTTCAGCTAATCTAAAATAAAAAAATACAAATAGAAAAATGTAAATAAATGTAGGGGTACATTAGGTTATTATTATTTGAAAACCGTTTGACATAAAACATATTATTATCAAAAGGAAATCGTCAGTTAAACGAAATTGAATTTCTAAAATGCTAAATATGTTATCAGCAGGGCTGTGAATTTATAGGAAAGTGCATTTTTTTTTGACGATTGTGAAACATAGTTTTGTAAGTACATAATTTGAATTATGTAATAACGAATCCATGTATGAAACTTCTATTTTGCATTTTTTTGACGTTTTTAATTTTTTAGGTCATTTTTTTGCATTTTTAAGTCATATTTTCCTTTTTTAGTTCATTTTTCGGTATTTTTAATTAAATTTCGTCAAATAACATCTTTCGAAAACCTTTTTTTTGTTTTATACAGGCTGTATATACGTCAAATTAAAAAAAAAAAAAAAAATTTAATGTTTCTGATGAATAGCATCATATAAAATTCAAATTCAACTGATAATTTCATTTATTTTTTTTATTAAATAAACATATTTTTAAGCATGTAAAATTCAGTTTACTAATGTAGTAATGTATATAATATCCTAT
>JAIPRM010001495.1:8043-27084 GCA_025469315.1 Stegophylla sp. TES_Ste_2020
TTACTGAAGAAATGATTTATCGTTTCTTTAAAATATAATACGCCCGTCAAGAGAATACCACCTGTCGTGCGAAGTACACCCATCGTGCGAAGTACACCCATCGTGCGAAGTATGTCCGCTTTTTTTTGTATTAGTTTTATTTTTATTTTTCTTGTTGAAGACAAATAATAAAAATATAGTTTTGGTTTTACTATTTATTTTTGAGTTTTATTTTTAATTATTCCTTTTTAAAAGACGTTTTTAATAATATAATTATATGTCGTAATGGAAGACTTTAAAATACATTGAAATTACAAAGAGTATTTCTATATACGAATAAAGTACTTTCCCGTATACGACATTAGGTAGGTATAGAAAAAAATTAATCACTTGATTTTTTGTGTAGTTTCTTATGTTTTCGGACGTGGTAATTGTCCATGATGCTGTTCATCAACGCTTCTTTGTCGCCTTTCGGTATCAACACTGCCGATGTGGTGACGTTGGCCACCGATACTTTACTGTCGTCGCCAACACTGCAAAATATAAAAAATCAATATTTAAACGCGTTATATTATTATCGTTACGTATATTTTATTACCATATTTATTGCATTATTATTATAATTTTAATAATAATTAATATTATTATATTTTTCGACACCGTCGACATACCTCTTATAGTTATTGTATTCTTGTTCTCGTCTCTGTTGTTCCATTTCTAATTGTACCTCCCGATCGCTGTCGCTGTCGCCGTTCAACACTTTGATGACACTTTCTTCGATCTTCACAGTGGGGTCGGATGCCTGTCCTCTGCCGCCCAAGGACTGTTCGTATTCTTTTATCTAAACCACGAGAAAAAAAAAAACAAATAAAAAACGCGAACACGTAGGTACATATTGTACTGAAAATTAATAAAATGACATGAAAATTCTCAAAAAAAAAAAAAAAAAATGGAATGTAAAAATTCTGCTTTTGAAATATCTGTTTGAAGAAACCAATTATGTTTTTGGAACGCACAATGATTGTCATAAAGACCATTAAAATATGCTTTTCTCTTGGTTACGATACGCGAACTCAATATTTGGGTGACTGGCAATAATGTGTGCAAAGAAGTTGTGATTTTGGTAAATGTGTGTACGCAAATTAGGATAATCCGATTCGGCTATTAGCTAATTCTTCTGATCTGATCATCAAAAAAAAAAAAAAAATTCAAAATTCAAAAATCGTAAAAAGTTTTCACGATATTGTATTCATGGGTAGATTTAGCAATTTTTTGCCCCTATATTGAACAAAATTTGCAACCCTTATCCTAAAAAAATTAAAAATATATTTGTTCAATAAATTGTGGTTACCCTAGATAAAAATATCGAGCAATTAGACTAACCTCTAATTATACACAATCGTCTTCATCGTCGACAATTTTCTTGAACAAAATAACTATTACTTTGCGAGAATAAATGAAAGTAAAAATTCAAATACACACTTTGAATTAGGGACTGGAACTTATTCCAGTTCTGGTTTTTAATATTAAATAATTTTCCCGGGAGTTCCGGTTACGCTTACGGTCTTTTAGAAAAGAAAAAAACTTCTAGAACCGGTGTAATTGCGAAAATTTACCTCGGTGATATTTCACTAAGTGTATAGTACTACTCTTTTTTCTAAGTGTTAGAAAAATGTCCAAAATTTTTTTTCAGATTTTCAAAATTTTCTTGCGCCAAAATATTTATCACATAATTGTCTATCTATGTTTAAATTTTCATAAAGTTCAGACAAAAAAATTATGATTTCAGAGTCTATTTTGTCAAATTTCGAGTAGTCCCCTCCTCTCCCCAGAAAAAAAAAATTGAAGAATTGAGAAATTCGAAAAATGACCTCTTTAAAGTACGAACTAGAGGCAAACGCGGTTTTAAAAAGTTTCAAAAGAGACTTTTGGACTAGCAAAACAAAAAAAAAATTAAATAAACAAATGAACATTATTTTAAGAGTACAAAATATTTGCCCCTCCCTATTGGCAAATTCCTGGGGACGCCCTTGTTTGGAAGTGCAACGCCTGTACACGAGCGTGATAAAACATAAATCGTCTTTAAAATCATTTTGGATCGAGTGAAATTATAGAAAAATACACGGTGTTGTGAGACGCGATGCGATATCGGATATTGAAGTGGATATCTCTCGAGCGGCGGACGAGGTGTCGCATTATAAGGTCGTTCGAACCGTGAGGTGTATTTATAACGTTTTTTTTTTTTTTATATGCGATTCGCGTTAGGTAACGCGATAATAATGTGTTTTCTCCTGCTGCAGACCTTATAATGCGCTTATACACTATTTTATAATATTATTATCATAATAAATAAAATATAATGTTGTAATATTGAATAATAATAATAATATTACATACTTTTATGAACTGAAAAGTAGCTATTGTCGGCAACCGATTGAACTGAGGATAGTAGAACGAGCTGGCCGGATGCGACGGATAGTTGCTTTTTATCCGATATATGATGCCCTGAGGATCGGTGGGCCAATTTGGCGCGGTGAAGGTGAAACCGTTGTCGCATCCCGCGTCCATCGGATCGGCCTATAAAAAAACGCAGAACGCATTCGATACAGTACACACAATAATTACGATAATATTATTATGAATTTAGGGCTAGGGGACTTATAATAGGAGTTGGCGTGTTTTTCAAAAATCATTCAAAACACAGCTAAGTAATATAAAAATGTGTTTCATAACACCAGGAGTTATATACAGTTCTCTTTAATTTGCATCATATTTTGCATTTTTAACTCTTTTTTTTCGATATAAGTGCATATTTAGGTTATATTTGAATTTTAAGTGCATATTTCACCAATTTTTTAATATTTAACTCGAGTTTTCTTGGTAATGGAAAATTTTTTCCCGAATAACTGAAGGGATTGAATATTATTTGATATTTTTATTCGCTTAAATGTAAGCTAAAAATAATTTTGAGTGGATCTTCAGTTAATATAAGACAATTATTGTTTTACTTAAAATATTATGAAATTTATTAATAAAAGAAATTAATGTTTACTCAGTCTGCTTTTTTTTAAAATAAATAAACATTATTGTAAAAACATCAGCTTCTTCGCTTCACTCGGAGTTTAAAATTATTTATTAGAACTTTAATACTGTTTTGATAGAATATAGATATTAGAAAACGATAATAATTTTCTTCTATCCGTAACATATTTGCAATAGAAAAATAAATATTATTTTTGCATTGCTTCATTAGGTCCTGGTATTATCTAGAAATATAATTTTTTTTTTTTTAATTATCGCTGTAGAATCTCATAAGCATTTTTCGTTCTTTGTAGAAAAATTCTTATAATACAATATTATTCAACAAAAACGCAATACTTTTGTCAGATAGTTGATGCAAGGTTAAAATTTCTATTATGCGAGGGACTAAAATACATCCAAGTATCTCCTTTCATATTTGTACATTCCAACACTTTTATTTCAATTACCATTTTTTAATCGTTGAATTTCAAAATTAAACGATAAAAATTTTAATTTACTTTTTTCTTTTCGTTTATAACGTTGACAATATTATATATTAAAACACGACCTCCTTGACAAAAACGGGAGTACTACGAATGAAATAAGCTTAACGTTTTAGTCATGTCAAGTGCATCTATTGTGAAGGAATTTTAACTCCTGAAGGATTAATTTAGCAATTAATTATACAAATATAAGACATGACATTTTTAATTGTTGAAAACTGTATTGTTTTAAGTGTATATTATGTAATGTATATTATAATTTGCATAATCTTAGGTGTACCCACCTGAAGTATTTTATTAAAAAACATTGTATATAAAGTCACTGTTTTATTTTGACTATACATTTTTTGACTGTGTTATCAAATTTTTTTGATGTTTAATTTTTAAAAAAAGCCGTACATACTTCGTGTCATGGGCATATTTTGCTTCTCGGGTTGGACTTGGTTGGATAAATTATTTCTATAATAAAACTATTATGAATGGAGTTTCAGTTAATTCAAGGCAATATTTTACTAAAAAAATCTAGTTTATTGTTACAAAAAAAAAAAATTATTTCTTATTCAGCCAGCTTTATATTCTATTATTAACTGAGAAAAGATAAAAATTGTTTGATGAGAAAAAAAGATGTTAGACATTTTTTTTTTTAAAATTAAAATTTTTTTTTCTTACCTGCAGTGTATCATATTATTGTCAATCTATGTTTAAATTTTCATATGGTTTGGGTTTAAAATACATTTTTAAAGGCGATTTTGTCAAATTTTGGAAATCTATTGAGAATTTTGAAAAATAACATATTTGAAGTACCTACCATTTAGAGGCATCCTGATTCAATAAGTTGCTGTTCGAAGCTTCCGGTAAAGTATTTTAATATAATTAAGTGCTTATAGAAAAAATAAATAAATAAACATCAAAAACACTAGTTTCTTCACTCAACTCGGAATATAATAGTAAATTGAAATGCACAAAATTGACTTAATATTTTGAAATAAAACGAAAAAATTCAAAACATTCAAAATGCGTATTCTTAACCGGTACGTAGTGAAACAAATATTTTAGCTTAGTTACTACTGAAACAGCACTTGTAGCGAAAAAAAAAAAAAACAAAAGTTATCAAAGTCCTATCTTTAGTTATTTTTAATAGTTGCATGTGTTAGTAATTTTTTTTTTTTTTGGGTATGTCGAACAAAATTCAAATAAACCTTAATACGGATACGTTTGTAATTAATTATTACATTATAATATTATCCAATAAAGTTGACAAATTAACGCAACAATATCAGTTAGAATATTATTGTTATAAGAATGGAATGATGTAAAGTAAAATGATGTTTAAAAATAAAACGAAGCATTTCATTCCAATTTTTTTTTGTCTCTTATTGATTCTTTTCTAGGCGCGACTCAAATCAGGTACAAACTGCGGTTTATCATGAAATATATTAATAATATGATAAATAATTGTTTTTAATTTAAATAATTTGCCATTATAATAATTAGGACACGTGTTTAAAAAACTGATCATATTATTTATATTTATCGACTGACAGTTAGCTCTGCAGGTCAGACTTTCGTTGTGCCGTTGTTTCGAATGACGCGACGAAACCCGGTTAGTCGTTTATTTGAAAGAAAAATAATAATAATAATGCGTAAGCGAAGTTATGCAAACAAACTTAATATTAATTTAATAATAAGAGTACCGTTTATTATTATTATTATTATTATTATGTAATCGTTGAAAATACGCGAGGAAAAATAATAACAAGAACAACTGACGTTAACCGACGAGTCAATAGGACGCGGCGAGACGAAAAAACGATTTTCATCATTTAATTCTAAGTACACAAACGCAGCTGACGCTACGGCGGGATTACGAAAATTATCGTTTTCTATTCTCGGTATTGATTTTTTGTCGGTTTACCGAACGATTTACGACGTGAATGATAATAATAATAGTAGAAAAAAAGGACTCCGAAGTGCTTTGGATATTCTTCGCTCCTCGAGTGGGATAAGCTTGTGGGTATTTTGAACTTTAAAGAAACGATAAATCATTTTTTTGAATAAAACGGTTCTGAGCGAAGTATGTCAATAATATAAAGAACAATAATAGTCGACGTATTTAAGTATACATTTTAAGCTGTTGAAATATTTTTTAAAAAAAATCTAGAGATGTGCATTTGAGTAACACAAACAAATCCAATCAAAAGTAAACATGATCAATAACATAATATAGGTTTTTGACAAAAATATTGTATTTAAGTTTTGTACACCAGAACTTTTACACATTTAGTCCATAGTTGTACAATGTACTCTATGTTTTTGACATTGGATTTGAACGTATACGGATTACAGTAAATAATTTTAGATTCTGAGCGAAGTGAAGAAGCTAGTGTTTTTACAATGATGTTTATTTTTTTATTTTTTATTTTCTTTTTTTCTTTTTTCTGTGTACAACTTTTCGTATAGAAATACTTGTCCAAAAGTTTCGATCAATAACTTAATGAAAACCCGATTCGCCTCTAGATTGTAATTTAAAGAGGTCATTTTTTGAATTTCTCAATTCTTCAATGTTTTTTTGGAAAAAACTACCCAAAATTTGACAAAAACGACTCGAAAACTATCATTTTTTGATCAAAATTTTATAAAAATTTAAACATAGATAGAAAATCCTATAAAAACGATTTTGGCGCAAAAAAATTTTGAAAATGTGAAAAAAAATTTTGGACATTTTTCGAACATTTTTTTTTTTCATATATTATTAACTTCCTTCGTTCAGAATCGTTTTACTGGAGAAATGATTTATCGTTTCTTTAAAATTTAATACGCCCGTCAAGAGAATACCACCCGTCGTGCGAAGTATGTCCGGCTTTTTTCGTTTTCTTTGATAAACGGTAAAAGCAATTTTGGATTCTAAAATCATCTTTCACACGAGTGGGTGCCAAAAAACCGGTTACTTGTTATAGGTCAAGTCCGTTTCCGCCAAAACGAAAACGGTTCGATTTTCGTTTCTGTCGAAAATATGTTTTTACAAAAGCACGTTTTCACTAATTCGAGAACGTATGTATGTTCAAAAAAAAAAAATAAATAAAAAATAAAAACTCAGATTTACTAAAGTAACTGTTTTGTGTCTCGTGTTCTCTAGGAGTTTGTAAATAAACGGTCGCCTGGTGGTGACGAGTGGAAAATATTATGTTTATAGTTCCTGCAAAGCGTGAAAATGAAAATATATAATATTATTCGAGTCGGGTAGTTCTGAAAAAAAAACAAAAAACAAAACAAAAAAAAAAAATCTTCGACACGATCTCCTTGAGTGTGATCTTTAATGACACGTTTTCCCCGTTTCGCATAACTGTTGCTTATTTTTTTTTATTTTCTCATACTACTTACACGCAAATAACGTCTACGCGCGAACGTGTTTTCAATATAACGCAGTGCAAGAAAAACATTCCTTCGAAAGTCGGTAGTAATCAATTTGTGTGTGTGCGTGTGCAGTATATTGATATATTGTGTCGACAATTTTACTTGTATATGTGTATACTAACCTCTATGGTGATGCTGTCGAGCCAGTTGCCATTCACGCACAGATCGAACGAGTCGATGCCAATAAACCAATCCGGTGACGGAATCATGCGTGACATCAACGACACCTAAACAACACATATTGTAAATATTTAGTCATCCGCAGAGAACGACAACGTGTTAGAGCGCAATAATACAAACAACCGATTCCGGCGCGACGCTGAAGAACAGTCGAGGATTTGTTTTTTATTTATTTTTTACACTGAATCGTATAAGCCCAAGTATAATTTTTTTTTTTTTTTGAATTTTTGTTATCCCGTCAGAATGCCGCATGACTTTACACGTGAGTTGGACGGCAAAAACGTCCCGAAAAGTTTAAACACAGAATCACGACTGCTTTGAACAGATGTTTTTATTTTTATTTATTTTTTTTTGTTTTTCTAATGCGGTTTCGTCGAAAACGACGACGTCCCCGTCCCCCCTGTAGTACACGTCCTTTTCGGACCGGGGTTATTTTCGGGTAATCCGTGCGCGATGGGAGCTCGGACAGAAAACAAGAACTGTACGAAAACCGGAATAAAACGTCTGAACGCGATTAAAAAAAAAAAAAATAAATAAAATAAAATAGACTAAAGGAAATCCTCCGAAATAAGCATCGGCCAGTTCTTTTCCGGCGTGACCTGAGCGAAACAAGCTCGAATTCGGTGTTTGTGAACCGATAGCTTAAAAACGAGACACGATTTTCACCTGTATGTGAATCTAAGTCTCCGGCGTTTAACGAACGGACAATCGTTTTGGAAAAAAATAAAAATAAAGAACTCGTCCGAAAAAACTAAATTTAAATATAAAGAAAGTATTTGGGCATTCTTCACTCGCGAGCATTGTTTAGATAAATTTATCTAGATAAATAATTAACTCTCTTTTATATTATCTAGATATTTAAAGAAATAATTAGCTTTTATCTTAACTAATTATATTTATCTAGATAAATCAAGATGATGAACTTTTTTTTTTTTTTTAGATTCCGAGTGTAGTGAAAAATCTAGTTGTTCCTATATTTATTTTTATACTTTCTGTGTAATTTTTTTCACTCAGAAATACTTTGAAATTTTGAAATTAAATTACCTTATATGAACTTAAGTCTTACTCAGAATTGTTGTGTTGAAAAAAATGATTTATCGTTTCTTTAAAATTCAATACACCTCCAAGGGCAGCGAAAAATCCTCATGGTGTGAAGTATGTCTGGCTTTTTATAATTTCAATTTGGTATTTTTTTATTAGAGAGACTAAAACTTGAAAATTTTTTTTTCATGATATAAACGTGAAAAAAATGGTTTTATTGAATCATACATTTTGTAGTTAATAAAAATAAATTAAAATTATTTTAGATTTATTTTATCAAGATAAATAGCACACAATACTGCTAGTAAGATGGGACGAATGAATTTTCAAAAAATAACAAGAAATCATTATATTATATGATTATATTTATATCAATAAAACGATTTTGAGTGGAGTTTAATATATTATATATTAAACTCCACTTAAAATTATATAAATAAATTTATTTATAATAATATATAATTACACCGACTACAATATAAATTCGTTCTAATAATTGGAGTTTTTTACGAGAGGCTCACAAACAACTGTTTTAATAACTTTAATAAAGTACAATGTAGAGGAAATTCTGATTCAAAAAGTTGGTATAGCTGAAACTTGTGGACAAGTGCGAAAAAGTGTTCATAGGAAAAAAGAAGTAATCGTTATCGTAAAAACCCCAAGCTTCTTCGTTCCGCTCAGAATTTAAAAACTACAATAGTTATGCTTTACGTCATTTCACTATCGTATTTCTAGTGTTTATTGCGTTTAACGATAATCTAAAAAAATTTGTTTTTGGGGTCGTTTTGTAAAAATCATAATATATATTATATTATCCAATTTGGGGGTTATCACTGCAGTAATAATAACAAAGTCGAGAAACAAATAAGCTGTTTTGTCCGACATCACAGGACACTTCGACTAAACTGATACGGTGTATGTTGTGTGTCTCTGCAATATTACGTATATAATATGCGTAAAAAATGCGAGCGAGAGAGTAACTTTTACGATTTCCCGGGGATAATTACATGGGGTATTTTTTTTTTCAATTATACCGGCTATTGAGGGACGACGCTGTATGCGTGGAGGGGGGGAGGGGGAGACTGTCGGGTAATCGGCGGAAAATTAATTCCGTGTATCCAGCCGCCTGGTGGGGGTGGAGGAGGTAGGGACAACGGGGACTCGGATGAAAATAAACAGAACGAATTTACACTCGAACAATCGCAAGCACGGAGACGGTGTAAATGTTCGATGGTTTTTTTTTGTTGTCCTGCACTTGTCCTGGTCCGCCCCTCCGACGCTTCGCAACAGTAACAACAGCAGCAGCAGTTCGCTTCGTAATCAAATTATCAGCCAGACCTGTCTGCAGGGAAGGGGTGGGGCGGGGGATAGCGCGAAAAGGGAAATAACTTTAAATTCTTATTAAAGTTTTCCAAAAAAAAAAAAAAAAAAAAAACAAACAGAAAAAAAAAAGATCGTTTGTAATTTTCTATACAGGAACCCTTCCCCTACGCGTATAAATACTATAAAATATCCCGAAGGATACGTGGAGGGCAGGAGGAGGGGTGGGTGGAGGGTTGTAAAATATATACGGATAGGAAATAACTGCTATACTCCGACCGTGTGCAGTTTATTGCAATAATTAAGGTTTCGACGATATTTATTCGGTAAAACGTGGAATAAATGTGTGTGTATGCACTTGCATGTGCACTAAAAACAAAACAAAACAAAAAAAAGCGTAACAAATTCGCGTAAAAAATAAAAATAAAAGATAATATGTAAACACCGACCGTGTGATAATTGATAAATCGTGTTATTTTTAAAATAGCAATTAAAAAGAGTACATCACGATTAATCGTGCCGGTTATAAATTGATGATTCCCATGGAATTATATGAGTACAGATCGGATTTATATAAGCTTATGATTTCCGAGAATAACATGTTTTTATGCTCATTAATTTCATCAGAACAATCTTTTATATGTAAAAATATTCTTTTTTTTTTAATATGTTATGATAATTCTTAAAAATTTATAAAATACTGTCAAAAAAAAAAAAAAAAAAAAGTCCGGATATACTTTGCACTATGGATATACATCACTTTCTGAGTAGGATATTCTTGGTGGACGTATTGAATTTTAAAGACACGATAAATCATTTCTTCAATCAAACGATTCTGAGTAGTGTTTATACAAATTTTATGTTAACATTTATTGAGTATTATGTTATCACGTTATCATGACCATAATGGTTACTATGGTTATCATAGTTACCATGGTTTCCATGACCACCTAAACCAAACAATGGTCCAAACAATGGCCGCAATGGCCTAAACAATTGCTACAATAGTTCCGACAATGGATACAACGCCCCAACAATCAAAGCGGCAAATGTCAACCCTTTGAAATAATGCGAATTTCGAAAAAATGCTATGTACTATAAATACTATGTATTATAAAGTACCATCTAGAGCCGAATTCTGATTCAAAAGTGGCTGATCGAAGTATTTGTATAAGTATTTCTACACGCAAAAGAGGGGAGAAAAAACATCATTGTAAATTCGCTCTGTTCAGAATCTAAAAACATAAAAATTTCGTCTCTAAAAATAAATAATATTGTCACCCAAGACGGGACACTTGACACCTCTCTGAGAAAGAGTAATTTCATTTAATTTACTCGTATAATTCGATTTTTATCGTTAAAAATAATTTCGGTAAAATGCGTGGAAATTCGCAAAATAATTTAATAATGATGCTTAATTGTAGCCAAGTCTTAGTTTAATAATATTTCGTAATTATGCAGCAAATGGGCTATTTATAATTTTTGTATTTTTTCAACATAATGTACCGACAACGATGTACACAATATTTTAGATTCTAAGTGGAGCGAGGAAACTTATAATCTTATGATAATCTTTATTTTTTCCTCCTTCTGTGAACACTTTTTCGTTTACAAACATTAATTGTCCAAAAGTTTCGACTCACAATTTTTTGAATTAGAATTCGGCTTTAGATGGTACTTTAAAGATGTCATTTTTCGAAATTCACATTTTTTTTTTCAAAAGGTAAACAAAGTATAAAAAAAGTGTAGCTTATCATTTTATTTCGCTTTAATTGTTTATTTGGTTGGTAAAAAAAAAAAATTATAACATCCAATGAATTTGTTCAGTATAGTAACCATGGTTACACAATAGTCAATTAATATTTACTTTAACGTTGGTAACCATCGTAACGAAAACTCCGCTCAGAATAGTTTTATTGAGATTATTCTTTAAAATTTTAAAACATCTACCAAGTCTCATCCACGGAGTAACTATTTGGGAGGAGGGGAGCAGGATGTGTGTTCGCATTTAATCGTGTTTTCAAAATTTGGGAAAAAACTGTCTTTTTTTGTCCATACTTTACGGAAATTTAAATATAGGTAGACAATAATATGAGAAATATTTTGGTTAAAGAAAAGTATGAAAATTTGAACGAAAAAATCAGAATTTTTTCCAGCACTTTTTTCTACTTTTTTCTACACTTTTTTAAGTTTAAAATTTCGGCGGAACACTTATCATAAGTTCACGGAACAACGGTCATAAGAATCACTGGATTAGACGGACGCGCGAAAGCTGCGTATATATATCACGGCGACGAAGTGGGGGGGGGATAGGTGGGCGTCGGGGATCGTCAGCGTGCGGTTTTTTTTGTCCTCGCTTTTTTCTTCCCCTCTCGTCACGCGACCCGCGCGGCGGCGGCAAAACGCCACATTCGTCAAGAGGCATTACGCCACCTCGGTTCTTAGTTAATTAAGTTTGGCGAAAATTCCCGCGCGCGCGTTTATTCTTCATTCGCTCCCGGCACCGTCGGCATCACGGGGGTTTATTTAAGAGCGTGGCATGCTTCTTCTCAATTATTATTAAGCTTTACGGTAATAATGATAAAACCTTCACGTCCGTCCCTTTGCCGCCGCCACCACCGCCACAGACAGCTCGAGCGCACGGCGACGACCTTTTGCCCGCCACTCCGGAGACCCGGTGATTAATCAAATTAAAACACACGCACACAGAAGGAACACGATGTTTCCGCGGAGTGCACACAACCACCCCACGCGAGCACGAGTATATCTCTACACTGAAACGCGCGCGTTAGAAGTCTAAATACACCGGGAAAGATAAACAAAAAAAAAAAAAAAAAACCCGGACTCGCCTTAAACGCTGCCGTGTTACATTGTCGTCAGGCACCAGCTGTCAGCGGCGTATTTGAAGAAGCAAGTATGATGGGAGCAGTTAGCGCCCCCCCCCCTCCACGAGAATTTTTTGATGATAATTGAATAATTTAGTTCAATATGATTCGGTAATACTAACCTAACCTAACAACTCTTAAAGCAAAATATTTTTATCCATGCTCAGACTTCTCACTATGTGACAGAATTTGTAATTTTTTAGCAAATTGTTTTTTTTTTTTTTTATTATTATTATTAGAAAAGAGAATAACATCTAAAGTATAAAATAAAATTACGGTATACTTCACACCACGCGGGTATTCTCTGCTCTTTGGGTGGAATACTTGGCGGTTGTGTTGAATTTTAAAGAAGGAATAAATCGTTTTTTCAATAAAACGAATTCCTGAGCAGACTTCCAGTTAATACAAACAACAATAATTATCAATTTAATATTGAATAGGTACCTACCTATGTTTAACAACTGTAACATATTCACATGATATCCGAAATTCGTCTGTTAGAAAGTATGTTGACAATAACAGAATAATCTGTGCAGTCTACTATTGTTCATAATGGCTGAAAATTTCAAGTTTTTGATCCAAATATTTTTGGAGTTAGAGGAACATTTTTGAAAATCTTGTCTATGGTATATTTTGCGTTTAACAAAATTATTCAGGTTTTCCTCGTTTTTGGATAAAGTATTGAAAATTTAATTATTATCATTGTAAATCAAAATATAAACCAAAAACCATAAATATGACCTTAACATCGCAAAATACGCTTTAAAAACCAAAAACTTTTCAAAATATGCAAAAATATACACTAAATTGTTCAGTAATTACACTCGAAAAGAAATAAAACAGATTTTATGCTTACTTAGTTTACTTAAGTAAAAATACACTAATGCATACACATCCGTGCTCTACAACAATCAGTAATTTGTGATCAATGATGTACGCGCAAGATTTCTTTACGTTGGGGAAGAAGGGATGGGTGAGCAGAGAAAGGAATTCAAAAAAATATTAATATAACTGTCGACAAGCGCAGATTTGGCAAAAATTTATAATAATGATTTTATATCAAAAAATGCCCTAATTTTTTCTTTTTCTCCAGGATTGAGTGCCACCCTTATACTGGGTTCATGTCACCCTTATGTGACATGTCACTTCGGTTAAGAATCACTGATTTACTGTCTCAAAAAAAATCATCTCTGCAAATTTTCCACGTTCCACATTAGTTATTAATTAATTAACTAATTTATTATTTTTTACTGCGTCTTAAATGCACCTTCGATAATGCCTTGACGTTCTATAAACTCGAGCAAGGAGGCTATAAAATCGACATAAGATTGCGTTTCAGTGTATTTACTTTAATTGCGTTCATTGCTCGTAATTACAACGGCTATAGTTGAAAGCCATAAAGATCTGTAACAGTCGTAACGACGTTACAGAGAAATTGTTTATCACGCCATCCGGATCTTAAAAGTTGATATGATGATAAATTTAACGATTTAACAACTGGTATATGCGCGTTCTGGAGACGGTCGATTCCCAGATTCCCGGTTCACGTAAAATGTCTGCGTGTAAAACTCTAAAACTTTTTTTTTTTTTTTTTTTGGAATTAGGTAATTTTTAAAGTTTAATAGAAGTTTTTCGCAAATTCATAAATATCTGAAAAATATTTTTGTTATTTTATTTTCAATTTACGTACTAAAAATTAGATTTTAGATTCTGAGTACAGCGAATTGGTGTTTTTACAGTTAGGTTATTATTTATTTATTTTTTTTAATGATTTTTATCGAAGATTATTTTGTCTCAGAGTAACGACTTTTTTCAATCAAAAGAAGAAATATCTTTTAAAAAGATAACTGTCACATTTTTGTTTTCTGAAGAAAACTATTTGATAAAAATGACTCGGAAACTATAATTTTTTAATCCATACTTAATGAAAATTTAAACACAGATAGATAATAATATGAAAAATATTTGAGCACAAGAAAATTTTTTAACACTTTTTTCTTAGAACTTTTTTTTTTTTTTGTTTTGTTTTTAGTCAAATTTTCTTATCTTTAATTATTGAATAAAAAATAGTAAAGTAAAGTAAAGTAAAGTATAGACAAAAAAGCCGGACATACGTAGCACCATGTGTATTCTTCACTACTCGGGTCAGACACTCTTGATGGGTGTGTTGAAAATGATGACTATTACAGTTCTAGTTCTTTATATTATTAGCATACTTTGCTCAGAGTCGTATTATTGAAGAAATAATTTATCGTTTCTTTGAAATTCAACACACCCACCAAGAGTGTCTGACCCGAGAAGCGAATAATACCCGTGGTACGAAGTGTGTCCGGGTTTTTCTTTTAGGTTATTAAAACTCCAAACCTAATTTAACTCGTATATCACAATTAAATCTATAATTTATATATTATAATTAAAATAATAGTTAAAAAAAAAAGCGTCTCAGGCCTCGCCCTACCCCTAGTCCGTGTCTCCGTATATCGCCAACGAGCCAGCACGAGAAAAAAGTGTGTTTTTTTTTTTATTCAAATAAAAATACAATTATCGTTTCGTTGTTTCAAAAAAAAAAAAAAAAAAATAGCTCAAACCAAAAACTTATCACAGCGATTTCGAACACGGTATTCGTATATTATTATTATTATTATTTCACAGTAAGCTCGCGTGCGTGTGAAGACATATTATTGTTTGCATGTATTTCGCACATACTCGGCACTGGCATATTAAAAAAAAACGATCTCTCGACGCGCACGAGAGACGTGGATCTTTTGACGTAAGAAATTTAATTTTTGTCGCAATTCCAAAGTTCGCGTCTGCAAAAATGTAATTTGTAAATAAAATAAACGCAATGCGTTTCGTTTTCGTTTCTATTATATTATTATATATCGGCTTGACAAACGACGCTGTGCAAATATATTTATGTTCAAATATTTCGCGTGATAAAATGCAATTTTAATAATAAAATAAAATTTAATATTGTTTTATATCGCTACGGTCCCCGTGACGGCGTCACTGCGCTCGTTATTATAACAATATACGTATTATTTGTTCACATTATTGTGAAAATTGTGACCGAACGGGGTTATTGCGGGGCGCACGCATTTAACTGATTAAATTTTTTTTTTTTTGTTTATTAGCAACGTACTTAGAAAAACGGTCGATTTCTACTCCGTTCGAAACGAACACGTGTGATGTTATTAAATTAATTACGTCTTATATTTTTAGTCCATAACACAGGTTTTTTTTCCCTATAAACTTTATGTATTTTAATACCTTAAACAAATCCATAAACAATGATTGTACTGGAGACATTCAAAAATCACAAAATGTGAGAAAAAGTGATGATTAAAATGGTTATTATCGTTTGTCAAAATATTATGTAATTATTTTGAGTACAAAGTCACAAGTCGGTTGTAAACTCGCTCCGATAATTTTTACCTATAATATATATTTTTAATATTTTACCTATAAATCCATTTATATATTCTCGTCCAAACGGTACTTTTTGTGGAATAAACACTCGCCCAAACGGTACATAACTATTCGCCCAAACGGTATATTTTTTGGGTCGATTCGCTCAAACGGACTACGGCCTACTAAATGGTTTTCAAAAATATTATAAGAAAAATGAAAATGAAATGTACATTTTTATTCGGGCCGTGTTTTTACTCGTCAATCATTTTTACCTGAAAAAACCCCGGGCCGATTTTACAATAGTAGACCTTTCGAAATTTTTTTCCGTCGGGCCGAGTTTACAATTGCCCAGTCACAATAATAAATACCAATTATTATTTATTCGGGTTCGGATTTTGTAGAAAGTCGCTTTCTTTTTCTATTTGTTTTAATACAGAACTATTTAATACAATTATATAGTTATTGACAATTTTTTACTACCTAATTGACAACAATGCAGACATGTCAGGTCGTACGTGTCAAATGCCATGTGATCAGGAAATGAAGATTTTTGAATTTAAAAACATTAAATAATACATCTTCGTTGAATCCAAAAATGTATATTTACGATTGTCTTTAGAAACGGGGTTAAATCCACTTTGTCGGTTGAATAGTTTGGTAACCATGACAACAACACGATAATCTAATCGCATCTTTTTTTTTTCTGTTTGTCTGTTTTCCTTTATGCATTACTACACCGATCATCCGATAGACGTCATATTTATGTATTTAGATTCGTTATACCGAGGGGAGTAATATAGGCTACTTCATTTTCCGAAATTCGAATCATTTCAAACGGTCGAAGCTGCATTATAATATTATATGTTTTCACGTTTATATGATTTTCTGAATATACTACCACCCATGGTAAAATTATTTGTCTGTGGAAAAGTGAAGGGTGAGGTGGATATCTGATAAGGGTTGAGATGGAGAGGCGGAAATGAAAAAAAAAAAAAAAACGTAAGTTTCGTACTGGCGATTACTTCTTTGATTTTTATACAAAACATAATTGAACACATTATTATAATGTTATAAACCCTGGCTCTAGAAATGGCACGTCATCAATTATGTTGTGTATAAAATAAAAATCAGGACATACATACTACGCACCATCGGTATTCTTCGCTCCTCGAATGAGAGTGTGAGACTTGGTGGATGTATTGCATATTTCTATGAAATAATAAATATTTTTTTAAAATAAAACGATTTTGAGCAGAGCTTTCGTTAAGGTGAATACCAACAATAAAAATTAAATTAAATTAAAAATAAACATTTTCATTAACAATTGTGTTACCATATTCAACGAATTTATTGGTTGCTATCAAATTTTCTATAGCAACCGAAAAAAATAACGAAGTGTTTGTTTCAATTAACACATTTTATGCTCTGTTAACACATTGAAAACATACGAGTTTCGAAAAATTCAATTTTTTAAAATATACAATCTAGAGAGCTGAATTCTGGTTAAAAAAATTGCTGATTGAAACTTTTGAACAAGTTTCTATACGAAAAAATGTTTTAAGAACGGAAAAAATCAACATCACTGTAAAATGATAAGCTTTTTCGTTCCACTCATAATCCAAAAATATTCAAAATAACATTATACTTTTCGATACGTAAAGGTTATAAAAATTGAAAAATTTTGGTACGGGCAGCTGCTCACCCTGCCCGTACGCTAGAACCATTACTGTCCCCCCCCCATTAACCATGGTATTGTATTTTTATGCGAATAAAATTAAAATAAAAAAAGATACTAATACAATGTACCTAAGATAGCAATGTGTTATAGAATTATAATTAATAATATGTAATCGACATAATATTATATGGAAAATAATAATAAAATATTTTTTATATTATAATATTATAATGTGGTTTAAAACGTACTAATACTTATTTTGTATTCCGAATGCATGTAGGAAAAAAGTATTTCAAAAGTATTAATGTAAGCGTGCGCTCACACACACACACACACACACACACACACACACACATACAAATATATACACATACAGGTCTCCTTATTTGTTTTAAACTTCACTCGTGACGAGATTACGGAAATTTCGGTTAACCGCGAATCGATTTAAGAAAGAACCGCCGAGGACGAGAAAAGTGATTAAAAAAAAAAAAGGTAATAATAAATAATGTATTTAATATACGGATTATGACAGTGTATAAATTAGTCACTCGGCGTGAAAATCCCTCATGTATGCTAAATTGGGCCAAATTACATATTGGAGTTCCATTATTCTGAAAAAAAAAAAGAAATGCATCGAATGAAAGACACTTCAATGTGCTATCATTGTTGTAAAACTTAAGAAAAATTATTTTATTTACCTCCTTTGTGCACGGTACACTAGAAATTTTCTGAAAAACCTCCTATGTTTACGATATTTCAAATAATATCAGAAGGTTCATTGATTTTTATTTTAACAATTTGGTATTATTTGAGTAATTTTTGAGTTTGGATAATTTCAATTATTACTATATAATTATTCCTACTTTTAATACTTTGTTTGATTGTATTATAGCCGTAAAATTGCACTCATGTGCAATGTTCATTAAAAATTATTTTAAATTAATCATCTTTGTGTGTTAGTAAGAAACCTTTTATGCGGATGCTTTAAAATAAAATAGCAACAAAATCTCCTTGTGTACATAAATCTTAATAAAGAGCTTTATATTATCCTTTTCAAATACATTTTATGTTATAAAATAAGGATTTAATTTAATTTTAAAACACATTTTACAATATAATAATATTTTTTGTAATTTTTATGTTGTAAACCGACTAAAATGTGTTTCCTGAAAAACCAGGATTTTGTACATGGGAGATTTTTCACTCCGAGCGACGAAACATTTATTCTTGTAAATCACGAAAAACGCGAAAAAATTATTAAAGAAAACTTACAAATTTATAGATTTACTATTCATACAAACGTTTTGCCGACAATATTATTTAGATGCAAATCTTATTATTATTAGATTTGTTTTAATTATTTAGATCCAAATCTAATGTAGCTCGAAAATAAAATGTTCGATTTTGGCTAAGAATTATTGTCGAACGGAATTAAATTTCGGTTTCGTATCGTATTCATTTAGTCTCGAATATTTATATTACCATAGATATTATAAATAACACGATAATGATCTCAATACAGTCGGTCCGCATACGAGGAATGAAATTATCGTACTGTGACTTTTACCATATTAATTATTATGTGTTAAACAATTTTTGACGTGTAAAT